>CAKNYM010050402.1:58426-143638 GCA_932195095.1 Andricus curvator
TAAGAAGAGGGTCTTGTCCATTTGCAACTATATGTGCTGTACCCAGAATAATTCTGTTGTGAAGACATTCAAGATTCAGTATTCCGCGACAACCTAGGCGGCGTGAGATGTAAAGTCGCGGAACAGAAGACTTAAGGTGCATGCTCTTGTTTATGTGCAAAACCTTTCGCGTCCCGATATCAAGGGATCTGAGCTCGTCCTTCGTCCTTGGAACCACTCCAAATGCATAGAGTACTACCGGGACAGCAAGCATGTTCATTGAAGATACTTTGTTTCTCGCCGACAGTTCGAAAGACCAAATCTGCCGGATCAGACGTTTGTATCTGCATTTCTCTAATCCGAATTCCATTCCAATCTCTTGCGTGTACTCTTTGACAATTTTCAGAGCTAGATGTAGTTTCTTTTGATTCCTAGCATAGATCTTAAGATCATCCATGTAAAATACATGAGTGACCTTATGCTTTCGGTTTCCAGGTTTGCTGCAGAGATAAACTTCGAAATGGCGAAGTGCGAGAGATAGTGGCAATAATGTGAGGCAAAAGAGGAGAGGGCTCATGGTGTCGCCCTGAAACACACCTCTCTGAAAGGTGATACTGTTAGTGATCACACGGTGTTTTCCAAAGGAGATAGTAAACCTGGTTTTCCAAAGCAACATTAATGTCTCTATGCACCTCACGATGTGTGGATGAACCTTTAAGCTTTCCAACAGATACATGATAAGTCTATGGGAGGTTGAATCGAATGCTTTCCGGTAATCAATCCAGGCCATCGATAGAAATCGTTGATAGGATGCTGCGTCTTGACAGACACATCTATCGATGAGCAAGTTCTCCCGACATCCTGCTACGCCTTTCTGTGAGCCACGTTGTTCATACATCTCTCGCCACACAGGTCCAATTGTCCGAAGAATCCTATCATTTAGGATAGCTGTAAAGATCTTATACAGTGTGTTCAGAAAAGTTATTGGCCTGTAATTCTTAGGGTCAGCTAAGTTGCCCGTCTTCGGCAAGCGCACTGTGCGCCCTTCCACCAACCACCCCGGAATAGGCTCTTCCGATTTTAGATATGAGGTGAAAATTCGGGCCAGATGCTGGTGGGTTGAAGGAAACTTCTTCCACCAGAATGTCTTGATACCATCTGGTCCTGGAGCGGAATAGTTCTTCATGCCTCTTAATACGTTTTTCACCTCCTAGGTAGTGATAGGTGGGCATTCCTCCTCAGCTGTTATGAGGGCATTGCACAGCTCCTTGAAGCTATTTATGTTCTTTGAGCCTTCTCCAAGTGGATGTTGGACCTCGTAGACTTCTCTCCAAAATGCTTCGACCTCCACTAGTTTGGGCGGATGGTCGACAGTAACTGGATGGTCTTGGAAGAGTCGAGATGGGTCAGACAAAAACTGTTGATTTTCTCTGACCCACCTCTCTCTCCGCTCTAGACTTCTCCTAGCGTTAGATAGTACTCGTATTCTGTCAACAATATGCTGCCTGATGGTCAGTAGCTTTGACTTGTTGATTGTGTGATAACTGATCCGCAGTTCGCGCGCGAACTGTCGAACCTTGGCAGTGAATGTCCTGCTAGATGTTATGTAGTCAATCACACACTGAATACGGGACGCGTACTCTCTTGCCCAGCCTATCTTTGTGCTAAATTGATGCATTCGTCTTTTGGTCTTATGATCAACCGTTGAAAGTCCAGAGGTCGGATTCTTCGGAAAAATCACCACGAAGCTCATCATCCAGTTCAGTCAGATCTTTGGGCTTGGGAGAAACCTGAATGTTGATGTTTCTCCGGGTCTTGAAGCATCGTTCTTCCTCTATTGGATGCCTGTTCGAGGTTGATCTCAGTGTCGCCTCTCTTTCTCTGTTGCCGGCTTGTTCTGGCTGCGGTTGTGTAGGCGCTCCGCTTATATTACCCCTTTTCCGGAGGTCCTCGGCACGGTTTCGCAGACGTTTTTGCGAAAAATCCGAGAACTCTGGGTGTTTCTCGCACCACAGAGCATGCAGTCGCGTCATGTAACCTTTCGGTTCAGGGGCCATACTGGTATCATAGCACTTCAGCAGGTCGTCCCTGAGTCGATCCGTCCACTTAAAAGTAATGAGATTCTGCCGGTCAATCTCATTGACTCCGTCTTGATTGGCTCCCCCAACTCTAGGGTAGTCGGCATTGTTTGCCGACCCATTGTCGCTCTGCGCGTTCGATTGTCTTGAACCGCATCTACAACATTTTGGTATTTTGGTGTTTTCATTGTTGTTCCCACGAGCAGCTAGGGAAAAGGATTAGTCCATCCTTGTAGAGCTCCGCGTGCAAGGATAAGGCTGATACTCTGAGAGGTCGCCCGGTATCCCAGGATCACCGTTTGAGACACCTCACCCAGGTGCCATTCAGCTTTCGACACGGTTGTTACGCCTTCGCTTAGGAGTTATTCCTTCGGGACCATCTCTGGACAATTGTCCGCGACTGCTTATTAATTATTGTAACCATATTCAGCAGAAACCCTTGGCACAGGGACCCTCTATCTGCAAGCCGAGGACGCGTTCGGTGGCTTTGTCATAGGCCCTTCGGTTCGATTCCCAAGGAATTCCCAATATATATATATATATTCGATTTTCGGTTTCGATTCCTTTGGAATAGAAGCGAAGGACCTATGACAAAGCCACCGAACGCGTCCTCGGTTTGCGGATAGAGGGTCCCTGTACCAAGGGTTTCTGATGAATATGGTTATAATAATTAATAAGCAGTCGCCGACAATTGTCCAGGGATGATCCCGAATGAATAACTCCTAAGCGAAGGCGTAACAACCGTGCCGAAAGCTGAATGGCACCTGGGTTAGGTGTCTCAAACGGTGACTCTGGGATACCGGGCGACCTCTCAGAGTATCAGCCTTATCCTTGCACGCGGGGCTCTACTAGGATGGACTAACCCTTTCCCTAGCTGCTCGTGGGAACAACAATGAAACCACCAAAACACCAAAATGTTGTAGATGCGGTTCAAGACAATCGAACGCGCAGAGCATCCGACAATGGGGCGGCAAACAATGCCGATCAGCCTAGAGTTCGGGGTGCTGAAAATAATTTAGATGGAAACACGACGACGAACCGGCAAAACACCCACATTCAGTGGACGGATCAACTCAAGGATGACTTGTTAGACTGCTACGATGCCAGCCTTATCCCTGTTCACCGAGGCTTTATAGCGCGTATGCACACTCTGTGGTGCCAGAAACACCCAGAGCTTCAGTACGTTTCGATTCAATAATTGCGAAATCAACGTGCCCACCTCTGTAAAAATGGATATGTAAGCCGAGCGCTTCCCTAACCGCTGCTTGATCAAGCTGCAGACGAAGATGAGGAAGCGACATTGAGACCAACCGCAGAAAGCAGGCTCCTTCTGAGAGATAATCGCAATTTCATTACAAGAAGGAACATTAACATGCAAGTTCCTCCTAAGCCCCAAGATCTAACTGAAATGGATGCCATCCTTCGTGGAGGTATCTCGCAAGAGTCCGACCTCTGGACCATCAATTGCTCAGTTTATAGTGCTGCGAGAGCTTTGGCTGATTCAAATCGAAGGTTGAAACCGACGATGGATGAAAAGACCCAAAGACGCTTGCATTAACTGAACAAGAAGATTGGATGGGCAAGACAGAATGCGTCCCGTGTTCAATATGTGATTGACTACATAACGTCTGGTAGACCGTTTACGGAAAGGGTTCGAAAGTTCGCCCAAGAAATAAGAATCTTGAATCACACACTAAACAAGTCAAAGCTGCTGACAATCAAGCAGCATATTGTTGACAAAATACGGCTGTTATCTGGCGCAAGGAGGAGAATACAGAAGAGGAAGAGATGGATTGGGGAAAATCAACAGTTTCTCGCTGACCCATCGCGCCTCTTCAGCGATCTACCTGTTTCTGTAAAAAAATCCACTCAAGCCCAAGGAGGTAGAGACTTTTTGGAGAGAAGTGTACAAGATCCCGAAGACACTAGAGTTGAAAGAAGATACTGACAATATCATCCGCTTCAAGGAGTTTTGCGACAACCTCATAAAATCTGAGGAGAAATGTCCATCAATCACTGCGGAAGAGGTGAAAAAAGCACTTAGATGCACGAAGAACTTTTCCGCTGCTGGACCAGATTGTATCAAGAACTTTTGGTAGAAGAAGTTTACTTTTTTTTACACACCAACATTTGGACCGCATATTCACCTCATATTTAAAGTCGGAGACGTCCATTCCACAGTGGCTGGTGTTAGGGCGCACTATACTCCTGCCAAAAAAGGCAACTTGTCCAACCCAGAGAATTACAGGCCAATAACTTGTTTGAGCACGCTGTATAAGATCTTTACAGCTGTCCTCAACAACAGGATTGTTCGACGAATTGAGCCTGTATGGCGAGAGATGTACGAACAACGTGGCTCGCAAAAAGGTGTATCAGGCTGTCGAGAGAACTTGCTAATTAACAGGTGTGTCTGTAAAGACGCTGCAGCCCATCAGCGCATCCTGTCAATGGCTTGGATTGACTACCGGAGAGCTTTCGATTCAACCTCTCATAGACTTATCATCTGCCTGTTGGAAAGCTTGAAGGTACATCCACACATAGTGAGATGCATAGAGAGATTGATGCCTCTTTGGAAAACTAGATTTACTATCTCATCTAGAAATTATCGTGTGACAACGAACAACGTCACCTTCCAGAGGGCGTCTTTCAAGGTAATACTGAGCCCTTTGCTTTTTTGCATCACACTTCTGCCTCTATCTCTCACACTGCGAAATTCTTCTGGATACCTCTGTGGCGACACTAATCAGCGCGAGCATAAGGTCACTCATGTATTTTATATGGATGACCTGAAGATCTATGCCTCTGGTAAAAGCAAACTTCAAACTGCTATAAATATTGTCAAGAACTACACAGGAGAGATTGGGATGGACTTTGGCTTGGACAAGTATGCCAAAATTTATCTGAAGAAAGGAAAGATTACTGGCATTCCCAAGGACCCTGAGCTTGTGGATATAAGTGTTATCAGACATCTTAATACTGGAGAGACCTATACATACCAATCTGTCGGCGTTGAACAAGGTATCTGCGACTAACATGCTTGCCGTCCCGGTTCTACTCTATTCGTTTGGGGTAGTTCAATGGACGAAGAACGAGCTTAAGGCCCTTGATGTCATTACACGTAAGATCATGCATATGCATAAAAGCTTGCATATCAATTCGTCAGTTCCGCGATTATATATTTCACGCCGTCAAGGCGGACGCGGACTTCTGAATCTCCAGTGTCTTCATAACCGGATTGTTCTAAGTACAGCTTACATCGTTGCGAATGGCAGAGATCCTCTCCTGAAGATGGTCAGGAACCACGAGATGATTGGCGAAGGAGCGTTCCTTTATAAAGCCGCGGAGCAAGGGGCCGAGGCCCTTGGCCTGAATTTTAACATCAGAAGTGAGGAGAGTTACTTCATCTAGGTGCTGCACTTCCAGAAACCAAAGTGAAGAAAGCAGAGATTGAAAATTTTCACCAAGAGCTGCTCGACAAGAAAATGCACGGAAACTTTCACAGAAATGTAGAAAAACAGTCCTTGTCCAAGGAGCAAACTTTTGCTTTCCTCAAATCATCAGGGCTTAATTCAGGTACAGAGGATTTTATTTTCGCATGCCAGGATGGTGTCATTTCCACCTTAGCATACCGTGAGAGCATTTTATGTCAAGAAGTTCCCAGTGATAGGTGCAGAGCGTGTCATGCACACGCGGAGTACCTAGAACACATACTATCAGGGTGTCCGATCCACACGGGAACGACGTATATCTACAGACATAATGCGGCCCTAAGAGTGCTTTATTACCATCTTTGTCGCTCTTACGGTGTTGGCCGCGACCCTGCCCTGCTGAATGCTCCAAGGGAGATAGAGTCGATTGTCCGAAACGAGAAGTGCCAAATTTTCTGAAACTACGATTTTCGGGCAGCAGTCTCCGTTGCGCACTCGGGGCCTGACATTGTTCTCCAAGACTTCGAGAAACGAACTATATTCGTGATCGACTTCTCGGCTCCGTCCGAATAGAACATCACTGCAAAGGAGAAAGAAAAAGAGGAGAGGTATCAAGACCTTAAAAGAGAGCTACAACGACTGTACCCAAAATATTCGGTACAAGTAATTGCCCTTGTGGTAGGTGCTCTCGGAAGTGCGAAGCTATCACTGGTTTGTAACCTTAAAGCCATTCCCGCGTGCCAAAAATATGCCAAGGCACTTGCGAGATGAATGCAGAAAGCTGTCATCCTTGGGTCGCTTCGTGTCCTTCAGACACACGAGGGTTTCGTTGGCCTGTCGTTGTGATTTCGTCGTTGCCTATGACCACCCATGTCACGCTTGTGAGACGTGGCCGTGGGTGTGATTTACTGCGGTGCTAGTGGGGGCTATTGACATTTTTTAGATGGCACTTGCTCTTAGTGGAACCCTGCGGTGGTTGTTTAACTTTTTCTTTATACTATATATAGGGTTGGCAGCATACCTTCCTTATTTGGAATGCGCTCCTTTGTAGCACTGACGGTCGTAGTTGGGCGGAAGTGGTCCTGTTCGAAGTAGGAGATCCTAAAGTTTTGTTCGCTGTTTGGTCAGTCGCCATCATGCGTTGGAACAGCGAGATGCGCTTGTTTGCCGTAGAAGCCTACTTTCCAGTGTGCCTCATCTCCCTGAGGGGCAATTTTGAGTGCCCAGCGCGCTTTCCCGATTTGTCCCCTTGCGATTTTTTTTTTGGGTTATTTGAAATCCTGCGTCTACGCCAACCGCCCAAAGACCTTGGAAGACCTGGAGGCCAACATTCGGGAAGAAACGGCCAACATGCCCGTCACTATGCTGGAAAGAGTCATGGCGAACGCCAGAATTTGGTTGACCTAGTATATTGACAATGGGGGGCGTCGTCACCTACCAGGTATGATTTTCAAAACCATGTAAAATTAAACTTTAGATGTATACCTACATTATAAAAATAAATACATGTTTGCTTCATAAAATGCGTTTTATTGCATTTTCAAATGAGGAAGTTATGCTGCCGCACCCTGTATATGAATGGCCATAGTATAGAGAGTATAGTATATATATATATATATATATATATATATATATATATTAAAATTTAAAAAAAGGGTTAAAAATCCACCGCAGGGTTCCACTGAGAGCAACTGCCATCTAAGAAATGACACTGGCTCCCAGGACGTGACATCCATAAAGGATACTCTCCGATGCAGTCTTCTGTTCCACGACTTTACATCTCACGCCGTCAAGGTGGTCGCGGAATACTGAATCTTGAATGTCTTCACAACAGGATTATTCTGGGTACAGCACATATGGTCGAAAATGGACAAGACCCTCTTTTTAAAATGGTCAGGAAACACGAAGAAGTGGGCAAAGGGGCGTTTCTGTACAAAGCAGCGGAGGAGGCTGCTGAAACACTCGGCCTTGACTTCAATATTAGGGGTGAGCAAGATGCATCAAATCTTATCCATCTTGAATACTCACTCCTGAAGGTCCGGATTAACGAAGCACCGGAGAAAAACTTCCACGAACAGCTCCTCGACAAGAGGATGCACGGCATCTTCCACAGAAATGTGGAAGATCAGTCGATGTCGTATGAGCTAACGTTTGCTTTCCTTAGATTACACGGATTGAAGTCGGGCATGCAGGGCTTCATTTTGGCATGTCAAGACAGTGTCATTTCCACTCTAGCATACCGTCGCCACATTTTAAGCCAAGACATTCCCGATGATAGCTGCAGAGCGTGTCTTGCACACCCCGAGCATCTAGGACACATACTATCTAGTTGTCCAACTCATGCAGGAACGACCTACATCCAAAGGCACAATGCGGCACTAAGAGTGCTTTATTACCATCTCTGTCACTCTTATGGCATTAGCCCAAATACCGCTCCGCTAAACGTTCCTAGGGAAATAGAGTCAATTGTAGAAAATGAGAAGTGCCGCATATACTGGAACTTCATATTCTCGAAAATTGTTTCGGTTGCGCACTCGAGGCCTGACATAGTTCTCCTTGACTTCGAGAAACGAACCATGTTCGTTATCGAATTTTTGGCACCAACTGACAAAAACGTCATAACCAAGGAGAAAGAAAAGAAAGAGAGGTATAAAGACCTTATAAGGGAATTGCGACGGTTATACCCGGAATATTCTGTTAAGCTAATCGTCTTGATCATCGGCGCTCTTGGCGGTGCGAAGCTTTTACTGGTCAATAGCCTGAAAAGAATCCCTGCGTGTCAACAAAAAGATGAGACACTTGCGGGGAAAATGCAGAAGGCGGTCGACATTGGGTCGCTCCGTGTCCTCAGGGTGCAGGAGGCTTTTGCCGGATCATCGTATCGAATTCGTCACAGACTGTAACCACCTATCTCATGGTCGTGAGACGTTACGGCTGAAATTTTACCAGTGATTTTACCAGTGATTTCACTGGGAGCGGGTGCAATTTTTCAGATTAGCACCCGCTCCCGGAGAAAACCTGCGATTGTCCTTATGGGGGGATCCTGCGTTAGGAAGGCTAAAAAAGCGTTTTTGGGGGGATTTTTTTATGATATAAAAAAAGAAGCAAGTCTAGCGAACTTTTTAGAATATTTTAATGTATATTTGAACATTATAAAAAAAATTGTTTGAGAGAAAAATATTCAGACGCAGCTGATTCTCATGCACATTTCGTGCAGCACCTCGTAATTGTAGTCTCCAATCAGCGGGAAAGATGGAATTCGTAATTTTCGTCTGAAACAAAAAACCAAAGAAAATTTTAATTTGAATATATTTTTCTTTTAGGTGAACTGGGAAAAACCCGAAAAAATTGTGAAATGAAAAATTTTTCTCAAGTTTGAAAAAAATGTGCATTTTGCACACAAAAAAATCATTTCAACTTGCTAAAAAAGTTGTTTAGAAATTTTTTTTCATGAATATTTTTAGTTCGAATAGAAAAGATTATAAAACTGAAGCTAACAAGCCTCGGTTTGTTTTACTTGGTCGTCTAGTTTTCTTGCAATCACGCCCGCCAGTTTAGAAAAATCGCAAAAACGAAAACTCGTGAAAACGCGCTTCAAAGTTTACGATTAGAAAAAATGTTAATTTTCGATTACTGACAGTAATAATACGCTAATCAGCCATTCCTGCTTCATAAAATAAACCTTCAGTTTCCTCATAAAACTCATTTTGATGCAGTTGTTCGAGTCTACGGGCCGTGCAAGCTTTCTTGCTGGAAAAAGACGATTACTGCTCGATTTATCACCTTTGGAATAACTTGACATGATATTGTAGCGATCTGCACTCGACAAGACTCAGAGCAAAACTGACTGTACACTGTATCTAACGTACACAGAGAGGGATATGTATATATTATATACCGTTATAATCCGTACTATAGTTTGCCTAGGCACTTCTACGAATTTAAAATATTGTTTCGAAGTTCCGTTGAACCTTTAAAGGTACACAGTTTTGAGTTATAAGACCGAGGGGTGGAGCCCGCGCTCCATCTGCCCGAGCGCTCGTATACATGCTCGACACCCCACCCTGTTTAATGCTGTATCTTTGAAAATACTCGAATCAGCCTCTATAACTTCAGATATATATTCTTAGATATATTAGGAATAGTTTTAAGCAATAAAAAAAATCGATTTTTTGAGCCTTCTAAAGCAGGAATCCCCCCTTATGACAAACCTTTAACTATATATACAGAAACAATGTTTCAAAAATTGTTGAAAAAGTAATGTTAAATTGATAAAACTGTGACTTTGTACAAATTTTACTTCACACAAACTTAACTGAAGTGTGCAATAAGTCTGCAAATATTGCAATTTTGGTAAAATTCTGCTTGTTACACAATTGCTACATAATATTTCTGAAATATGAAAAGTTTACAAAATTCATTTGAAATCTCAGAGAACAAATAACTCTAAGATTGAATAAATTGGTTCATAACTTCTTATGAAAAATGGAACTTGAAAAAAAGTTGTATTTGTACGTGTTAAACTCCACAAGAGGAACAATTGCTTTTAGCGAGCTGAAAAATGACTCTAAAACAAAAAAATAGGCATATTCTACTTTTGCCTAGGCTATACGAATTTCCAGTCGCCCATGAACATTTAAACAGTTGCTTCTTTTGGACCTTACAGCGTATATTTTCTTTAAATTCAGCTACATGTTTTCCTGGCCTATGTACCAATCTATTAAATGGTAAACCAAAAAAACAGGCTTTAAGCACTTTTCTTCAAATAGGAAATAACGTCAGAAACGACGTACCAAAGGACGTATCAAAGGACGTATAAAAGAACGTACCAAATAACGTACAAAAGGACGTACCAAAGGACATATAAAAGGACGTACCAAAGTACGTCATTTTGTATCCTAATTTGGGACGTCCTTTGGTACGTCATTTAGTACGTCCTTTTGTGCGTGCTTTTGTTCGTTCTTTTGTTCGTTCTTTTAAACGTACTTTTTTACGTCCTTTTGTACGTCCACTTTTTCAACTTCACTCTCAGTCATCTTCTTGCAGACTTCCGTGCTGACTCGGCCACTGCCGTACATCATCTTCTCTGGTCCGCAGGGAAAAGTCTCGTTTATATTTGATCCACCCTCGTAACTAACGTTGCTATCGATTGCCTCGTAAACGTTGCTAATGTGATAACTTCTTAATAATCCTTGCCCTTTACGATGGCGTGTTTTCCGAAATAAATCCGTATTTATTTCTTGAAAGAATTTTTCTAATATTATTGCCACTCTCATGAAGTTTTTAAGGCCCAGAATTTAAATAAATTAGTATTATAAATACGTGCTTTTCCATGTGATTACATATAGGCTCTATGATAACCTCACCCTAAAGCTTAAGGTAAAAATAAGACAAGCGGCGTGTACTATTCCCGCGATATGTATATTAGGTCCCTATATATATATATATATCTATAAAAATCCCTGAGTCTTCGAGAATTTCGAAGATTAACGACAAAGCGTCACTACAATTTTGCTATTTCTAAGGCAAATAAATTAATTCTGAAATTTTAACCAATTTAATAATAAAAAACCATTCAAAAAATGCATTTTGAAGTGCAACTCGTCCATTGACTTCAATAAATCGCTCCAGTGACTTGCCAAACAAATCACTGCAATAGAGCATATACTAGTTCTATTTCATGTTTGAAATTAACTGCACGGACAAAAATAGATATTAATGAAGACTATCTAGATATTACTAGTTAATATCTTAGAGATTTAACTATGGGACAGAAATCTAGATATTGAAGTAGAGTATCCATAGATATTAAAAAGAAGATTTTACCTGACAATATCCAAGATATTAAAGGGCAGAATCTAAGATATTCCAAAAATATTTTTTAATAATGCAAAAATTACCTGTAAAGCATGCCAATTTCTATAAAATCCAAAAGGATTTTACATCGCAGTCCTCTGTTTTTGATATCCGAATCCTCGAGCATCGAAAATAATACGCTCTTCAAGGCTAACATAAGTGATGCCTGTAGCGCCAATTCCTCATTTTCTTGAGAAAATTATGATCTCATATCCAAAAACGCTTAATCCATTTTCCACCAAAAATTTTAACGCAATATATATCCGAAAAACCACAACACACACGACGAATGCTCAAGATACGGACGAAGCAGGGTTAAAATCTTTTGTCGCCACGCCACACGTCAACAACATTGCTCCGATAAAATTTCGCTTTTTTAATATGTTAGATATTAACGGTTAATATCACACATTTTATTCTTTCAATATAAACAGAAATTGCCCTTTAATATCTTGTATATTGAATAGAAGATATTAGATATTATACCGCAATATCTATAAATTATGGTTAAATATCAAAGTTAAATAATAATGGTATACATCAAAGTTTTTAATATCTACTTTTCAATATCTATTTTTGTCCGTGTGCAGTTGCAGACATTGAACTCAATTTACTGACGAATTTTTTAACTGCAGTTTAACAATTGGACATTGAGTACAATTCAACATGTTCGAAATGAATCCCATTTCACAAAAATTGTCGATTTTATTTCGCAATTGCAGACAATCGCCGTTGGTCACATGTTTGCTTTTCTGCATAGAAACAACCAGTGTGACGGGTCGTGGCGCACCGAAAAGCTGAAGGGTACCGCGCCTCTCTGCAGCATAGCACAGTTGTGGATACTACACACGGCTTCAGTCAGAGACGGTCGCGATCCCGCGCTGTACGGATCATACATCCACGTACATCTAGGAATCTACTTTATACTTTAAAAAAATCTTTTTAAAAGATTTAAAATTTAAAATCCATTCACTTGTGCGTTTAGATTCATGATCGTGCCCGGCTTCGACCTTGCCTCGACTAACTGCCGAACGAGTAAGGGCCAATTGTTAAGTCTAATTCTAATTCGCGATTCTTTTGCTAAATATCTTAGGGCTAGTCGGAAAAGAAATCAAGGTATTCGTGATCAATTGACTAAATAAATAACTGAAAATATCTAAAAGGGTTGTGCCTTTCAAGATTTTAATAAAAAGTTTCATACATAAAAAATATTTTAAAAATTCTTAAAAATATTTTTAAAGACATTATGTTTAATTAAATTGTTCTATAATCCTCCAGATATAATCGTCGTTTTTTCTTAAGGTTTTAAAGGAAATCTTCGTCTGATATACGTTGTAAGTTGAGCAAGCGAATGAAATATGATAAATCCATTTCAACTAATTTTTCAATAAATAGACAAATCTTGTAGCTCCAAGACATGTAGAGACAAAATAAATATAAACATACATTCAGGTAAAAGAGAGCATTTTCATAAATGCCCAATTAAACAATTTATTTTATTTATTATCGTTCTTACTTACAAAAATGAAATGGATTTATATCATTTTGTTTCAGTACACTGGATTTATAAACTTTTCATTGTTCAGTGGAATGGATTTATTCAGTTTTTGTTCAGTGTATTGGATTTATCAACTTTTTATTTTTTATAAATATTTTTGACAAGAAATATTAAATATTGATGGAAATCATATAGAAAACTGAAATTCTGGTGGGTTTGAATTCTCTATGCCTATGATATCAGACATTTACGTCAATGGTCAGATTATTTTCTTACTGAGAATTTGAGGCAAAATTTTGAATATGTTAGTAACTTAAAGGGAGAATGCATAGTCCACGTCGCATTGTGTGCGTGGGCGGCCGAGGGGAGATCACGGTTAAATTACATACTCCTTAGGAATTCGTCAGTTGAAGGTAGGGAGCGGTGAAAATAATACGAAATACAAGTAAATTAACATTAGTTGCAATTACAGTATACGATTTCGTAAAGTTAGTTTTTTTAAAGTGTATTTGGGAAGTTTCTTTTAACTAATTGGAAATAGTTATCTTGTGTTTTTATTTATTTTTATTTGCATAGAAGTTTCAAGTTTCCTGGAACCTTGATTATTGTCCTTTATCGTGCGTAACTGGTTTTTTCATTAAAAAATGGATTTATCATGCTTAGCTCGCTTACTCATCAGTTTGACTTAAATTCAGTTTTTTAAGCGTAGGTACACAATGATCATACTTTAAATTAAAATTTTTTGAACTTCAACCCTGTCTATAGAAAGACGTGTATAGAAGGTAACATATTTACATGGAATTTGGGGCAAAGTGATATTCTTCTGGTGACCACAAACCACGAAATCGACTCTCATAAACAGTGAACACACATGTTCCGATGATTCCAACGATGACGAGCGCCGCTGCCACTCGACTAGCAACGATCGGAACTTTATTGTTCTTTGTCACGGTTTTTGGATATGGTGAGTTTTTATTGTCATATTATGTTTAGGAGCAAAGACCAACAAAAAATCTGCCTGCTGCTCGGGCATATTCTGATTGCGCGCTTCGCTCGAAAGTTTGAACGCGTATAGGGCGCCCGTTTCTCAGATCTCGCACTTCGCGCTCGGCTTACTTCACAGCATAATGCATATACTAAAACTTACTTGCAAATATTACTAAGCTTTAGAAACGTCTACTTTTGAAGAAATCTATAAATTTGTTTTGATTTTAGATTACAAAGAAATTTAATTTACTTGAGGCTCTATCGGCCCTAAGGAGCACATTTTCATTACAATACTCGCGCTCGATTTTTTTATATGTATTCATATAATTCTCTGATAAATTATGTAATCAGAATTATGCATTATATATGTATGTATACACACCTTTGTAAACATTTTCTGATTTGGCTTTGGCTTAATCGTCATTAAAATTACTCTTAATTTCTTTTACGAGAATCATTTGTTTGAAAATATAAACTTTCGATTTGTCAATAGCAGTTTTGATGCTTAAAAAGAAAACCATGAGTTTCCTCAGAAAAAGCTTAAAGGCGATTTTGTAGGTCTTCTCGGAAGCAATAATTCGTTTTCTGAACTTTTTAAATTTCGCATAGTTTGGCCGGAAGAAATTTTTTTTATTTTTTTAAAAGCGTTATCACGTTTAAAACAAAAACTATAAGTGTCGTCAAAAATGATATGAAGTAAATTTGTAGATATTTTTGAGGTGAGTAATATTTCATTTTAATTTTTTTTTTTTCGTTTTTCGCATAGTTTTCTGGAAAATTAAATTTTTGAATTTTTGAAGATCGTTATCATGTTTAGAACAAAAAATATTCGTCTTATTAAAAAATTATCTGGAGTAACTTTGTAAATCTTTCTGGAAGGAGCAATGCTGCTTCTTAACATTATTTTCATATCTCGTATACTTGCGATTTGCTGTCAGGGCTGTGCATTTTTGTGCACTTATGCACGAGAAAGTGACCTCTATCGGAAATGTTACTTAATAGGTTATACTTTTAGACAGCGGAACAGTATGTCGAAAATGGCCGGTTAACAAACTCGTCCTTTCTTTTTAGGTCTTAAAAAAGTGTGCCAAAGCTCAATCAAATCCGATGAGTCTTTCGAAAGTTGCCGTGCCTACAGAATATAGACAGACATACAGACAGACAGACGCCTTCGCAAAAATCGTTTTTCTTTATTATTACGATTTTACATGCATGGAAAATACCAGTATGTCCCAATAAAAAGAAACTAATTGAGGCGAATCAAGAAGAATTCGCTAGGAACCCCCGTGGATCTTGCTTTGCGACAATTTTGAATTGGAGCAGGTTGTGAATTAGTGTAAATTCGTGAAAAGTAATATAGTCTTTAAAGATCTTATTCGCCTGAGTTCAGCAAAAAATTTTTAGCGTACCTAATTCATTTGAATGCGTCAGCGCGAATTGATTTTATTGTCAGCCAGTGCATTTTAATTCGCGAGATTTCAAGTCAAGCTCCAATTCGCCTGAATTCACCAGCGCGAATACAGTTAAAGACTAGCCTATTTAATCAAATTCTTATGGCCCCACTAAAAAAGCCAACACAGTAAACTACATAGGAACCTATGTGGGAACCCATATGGGATCCTCTTTTGAATTCCTGTCTCAAATTACGATGTGAGATAGAATGGGAAATATTTTGTGGGTTTCCACATGGGTTGTTATATGAATACCGTTATGGAAACCTATGAATTGTTCCTACATGAAATCCCACATGAGATTGGAACTTTTTAAAATAAAATATGTTTTGGAAGTTTTGGGGGCATAGTCGGCAATCTTAAAAACCCCCAAAAAATACTGCGCAGCCGTAGCTTTCATAGAAAACTACTGCGCACTCTTTAAATATTAATTGCAAACCCATCCATGTAGGAACCTTCATAAAACCCCATGATAAGAACCGATATAGATTCCCATTCTATATTCCTATCTAGATCGTAATTTGAGATAGGAATCCAAAAAAGGATCCCATATGGGTTTCCAAATAGGTTTACAATGTAGTTTACTATGTACACGGAAAAAATTTATTCGTAAAAAAGTCACGAACTAGTAGCTAGGTCTCGGATATGAGAAAAATTCATCGGATATTTATGTATTTTTGAAAATAACCTGCGAACTTTGAGAAAGATTAATGAACTCGATGTGAAAATTCTAAAACGGTTCATCACTTCTTTTTTACGTGAATAATTACAAAAATATTACGAGTGATTGGGAAAAGATTCTCAGAGCACTCACGAGCTTGCCCGACAAATCTGGGAACTAGAAACTAAGTTCGCCTCTACGTGGCCCACACAGACACTATCCCAAACGTGCGGTGCGAGTGTGCGCTCGTATGTGTGCCTCGAGCTCGTCGGATGAGTGGCTAGAAGTTTTATAATACCTATTTTGTTTGGCCTCGATGGCTGCGCTTGTTTACGCACTCCTGGTTTATATTTAGAAACTGGTGAGTCAGCAGTCTTTGAGGGTTCGAATCTTCTGAGTTGCGAATTTAATAAATTAATATAAAATTAAATCGCACAAATAAAATTTTTCCTCTTTATATTTCAGTCTGAAATTTTCAGGAACTGTTCGTAGGAAATTCGAACTGTTCGTAAGAAACTTCGAAATTTATCCATATATTTCTCATAGAAATAAGGATGTACTGTTTCATTTTTTTATCTCGTATCCGAGACCAAGCTACAAGTTCGTGACTTCTTCACGGATAAATTTTTTCCGTGTAGGCTTTTTCAGTAGGGGGTATAACTAATGCGCTGGGCATAAGGGATCCGTTGTGAATATAATACATCAATTAGGGTCGATTCCATCAAACGTGATTACATTTTAGTCCTTTGATTAACTTTATTCAATCAGTACACTGCGTTCCACCATGTTTTGAACCATGATTAAAGTAGCCTAATCGCTGTTTAACCTAATCCGCCATTTTTGGCCGGTTAGCGACTTAACCGCGATTAAAAGGGCTCAACATAACCTCAAAGTTTAGTTAAAGTGCAGTGTGACAGTACATATTGTGAAAAATGGCTCAAAATGAAATATGTTCTCAAAATATTATTCTTCCTTTTCTTTTCGCTTTAGAAAACAATACTTCACTTAATTACTTTGATTAATTTTATTTTGGAGACACTTTGGCAAAGCAAGTAAACAACGCGTAATTTGTGACGTCAGAGTCCTGGCGCGCCAGAAATGGCGCGCGAACACAAGTTTCGTCACTCAGTCAATCAGAATCGCCGTTACAACAGAAATACGCAGAAACTAAATTTTATTGCAAACAGGGTATACGGTTAGATAACCAGAGTTTAAAAATTCATGGTGGACTTACAATTTTTTGCAGTTTTTTTTTTGTGAAAATTTTTTTCTTGTATATCTTATATAAAACAGCATCTTGTTTTACAAAATTCCTATAAGTATCATTGTAATCCGAAAAAAGTGTCGTAAACATTACGATTTTTAAAAAAAGTCGACCTCAAATTTCAAAATAGTGTATCTCCAAGAATTTAACATTTTTTCAAAAATCCTTTGGCCAAAAAATATGACCTATAAAGTACTACAACTACACTAAGTTTAATTGAAATCGATGAGATGGCTGCCGGGAATGATATTTCTGACCTGGAAAGTGTCTTCTATGTATTTATAATTTTTTGTATAGAAAATAGGAAAATATGCTATGATCGGAAGAGAAAAATAAGTAAATTAAACATACAATTAGATATAATCTTCTACCCCAAGTTAAAATAGAAAAGATCGTGTCAGAAGAAAGCAGTGCTCACGGGAATCGAACACGGGTCTCCGGAGCAGCAGGACGAAGACCTGTGGCGAAACAAATTATGAGATTAAAAAAGTTGATCATTCCATGTAGTAATTGCGACCGGGCTTTGGAAGGGCCCCGGATAGTTTTCCCTATTTCTGATCTGTCTCTGATCGGGAAAAATAGGGAGGGCCAGACTAGTTCTGTAACGCTGTTTTAGCCAGGCTCTATCAAGAACTTCTAACAAGGTCCCAACGGGAATCCCCTTTAACCGTTCGTCTAGACCCTCTCTCTGTTTTCCGAAACGTTCATCATTCAGCTATGATATAAATATATGTGACAAACGAATGGTCAATATTTGCAGTCTACTATGCTAAATGATTATTTACATTATTTTTCACTGGGTTTCACGTACACAGCCCAGATTTAACTGTTTTTCTTATATTTGACGTATTGGAAACAATTTAACTTTATTTCAAGCAAAGTAAAGTTATTGTGAAAGGTGAAAAAATAAATTACCTAAATTTTTTTGGTTATATTTACACACCCGGTTCAGTATATATAATAAATAGAATTTAGCAAAACTACTACTTGAACGTGTTGTTGTTGCAACCATTCGCTTGTTTACTCAAGCATAATTTTAGTACATACAAACTTCTGAAGATCGCACTGCATCATATATACTGCAGCGCCACCTACAGAAAATTTATCTGGGGTATACTGACTAAAGGCCCGATCAGTGCCTGACTAGAATTTGTTGGTTCTTTTATGTCAATCAGGAACCAACTAAAGCCTGGCTCAAATACATGATCAAGGCCTAATTAGACGCACATAGTTTTTCTAGTCATGAGGAATACAAAATCTTAGCAGTGTCCTAAAGGGTCCTGATTAGAACTTACTAGTCCAGTTGTTCTAGTGAGATTCTGACTACTGCCCTAATTGAAAGGGCGACAAATGGGGTGGTTTCTACATGGGATCCTCATGAACCTCGCGGCACATGACGTCATTCGGCTGTGAGTTTCCTATTTTAAATGGGAATTTTCGCAAAGCACTATATTCATGTGTTTTTCCTCTCATTCCACCTTCCTATTGAACTCTTGTAAAAATAAATATTATAATGTCAAATTTCACAACGAATAGTTTCCCCGTGTACAGTTAATTTTTTATTGATAATTATTCACTTTAAGTAACAAGCGATTTTAGATATTTTGAACATAGACCCTTTCAGTACGCTCTGAAAGTGTAAGAAATGCGCAAAACCCACTTCCACCACACAGGTGGGTAGAACCAAGGTTTCATTAAAAATGAAAAATTGAACTCTTCTAGGTTGTTTTTGAGATAACTTGGTGTAAAAATGTCAAAATTCCAAATGGCGGATTAGATATGGTTTTTGAGGTAGCTGATTCCAAATATGATACTAAATTTATAGAATTCAAAATAGTACCTCGGGTATGGCGAAAATTGTGCAGCATTTCAGGAAATTTTTCTCAATCCCTGGTGGAAATAATTTATATGGATTTTTACGAAAACTTTTACGATTTTTTAATCCATTTTGGACTAGAAGCAGTTTTTGTCGTAGTGTCCTAATTCTACCCCATTCATACAATAAATCGTATTGGTACGTAATACGCACAGAAAACTCACCGACAAAGCGGACGCACAACGCTGAGATTAATGATTCGCACAGTCCTTATATGCCTACGAGCACTAGTAAAAATTCCTCTGCGTTAGGATTGGGTAGTTTTCTAATTACTCGAGAATAAAGAATTGTAAATAAATATGAAAAATTGAAAAATCCGTTGGTTTATCAAGGTCAGTTTTTTTATTGGGTTTCATTAAAAAAGATCTATAGGATTACTTGCTTTTTCACAATCCTTCCGTTACTGCTTTACGCTGGGTTTTATATTTCGACTTCCAGCGGCGGGTCATAAATGATTGGTACCCTGAACTTACTTATTTTTTATTTTTATATTTAGAAAATTTTTGGAAATATTGATACTGGGCTTGTTCGAGGTAGAAAAAGCTGTTAAAATGTCATTCATAGAAATTTTTAATTGAAATTTGTTTAGTTACTGGTGGAAAAAGAGGCACTACAAAACATCCTATGATTATTATGTGATGGGTAGCACAGCGAGTATGCATAAAAGTGATATTTCCATAATTTTACTGAGGAGGAAATAGTTTCCTTTCTCGACCGAATCTTGCTTTTTTCCAAGTTCGAGTTGAAAAAGAACAAGAATTGTTTTCTGGATTTAGTTTATCTACTTTCTGAATCAAAGAAGAGAAATTCTTTTTAATTTTTTTTCTAGTTCTGAGCAAATAGAGAGCAAAGATTTTTTTGCACTTGTGGACAGTTCGAATGTGGATTAAACATGAGATTTTTATTTGAAAAAATTTAATTTCTAGGTATTTATTTCATGAATCCAAGCCAGAAGAATTTGGTTGAAAAAATTCATGCAGCTGCGTCATTCAGGAGGATCATGTGATGAGTAAAATTCAGAAATTTGCAATGCACCTAAAATATGTTAAACTTCCAGTTAATGAAGGTTTTGAGTAAAAAATGCGACATAGAAGAATTTTTTTCAAAACATTTGTTAAACATAGCTTCAAAAACATAGTGTAAAAAGTCCCCATCCATATGTGTACGGCTACGGCCGCTATGTGGGAAAGAGTTAAAAAATAACATTTTTTTTTTTAATAACTCGACAAAGATTGATTCTAGCTCGAAATTGTATTTGTATTTGTATTTATTTGTGAAAAGTCCCTAGGGCTAGACAGCCCTATAAGGAACAGGTGATACATATTAACCCTTAAACTGCACACCTCAAAATAATTACGTAGGCTACATCGTGGGTGTTTGACACCCACTTAACATTGCACACTTCAAAATAATTACGTAAGCTACACCGTGGGTGTTTGACACCCAGATGTTTAAACTTGTATAACTAAGCCGGATTTGAATATTTTCTAACGAAATTTTAATGGTATGTAGAATTATACGTTTTTTTAAATCCCGTTGGTTTGATAACGATATAATTTGTTGAAAACTGAATTTTAAAAACAAAATCTAAAAAATGAGTTTTTTCATAAAAAATGTATATATTGCGTAATTTTTAATATTTTGACCTAAAAATTTAATGGGATACACTTGAAACAGTATTCATTTAGAAAAAAATAATGTCAACGTTGTTCTGGGTGTTTGGCACCCACAGTGCAGTTTAAGGGTTAATACAATAGAATATGGTAGCGATCGATCGGACAATTAATAAAAAATAAATAAAAATAAGCAATAGATATTTAACAAGAATACTATACATAAACGTAAGTAATTATTAATATATGAAAGAAAATGGATACATGCACAAGTTTATATATATCACTATTATAGATGGGCTTAAGTATTACCAATGAGTGATTTCGAGGGTAGAATTTGAGGTGTTTAATGAGTAAGCAAAAATAAGTTTTCTAAAGTGATATTGTGACGGTGCATTTCTAATTGTAGAAGGTAGTTTATTCCAAAGACGGGCACCACGAATCATAAAAGACCTTTGCATTTTACACGTGCGGTGTGGTAGAATTTCTAGTACTTTTTTCCTTTCACGGAGTTCGGAATGTGTCGGTTGATCTCTGTCAATAAAATGGAAGAGATTAAACAGATAACGCCGGGCTTCATTAGTAAATAGACTATGAAGAAAGTTACCCATATGAAATTGTCTTCTCTTGGCGACGTTAAGAAGTCCTGCTCTTTCCCTGTATTGAGTAATATGTTCACTTTTAGGGATGTTATAGATGAGCTGAATGCAGGCATTAAGTGCACGCTCAAGTCTGACATTCGGCTTATCAGTAATATCATCATATACCACCCAGCCGTAGTCAAAGAAAGGAAGTATGAGGCTTTTAACTAGAAGGATACGAGTAGGAGTGGGAAGTGATTCATTATTTCTGTTAAGCTGTTGGAGAACTCGAAATGTTTTTCTCGAAATATATGAAGCTTGTTCATTCCAAGTGAGAGAACGATTAAGTATAAATCCTAAATCTTTTGCAGAGTCCACAAACGGAATGATACGCCATATCGATATCCTCCTGTACCTTTCGGATTAAGCTTTTAAGAGTAGCAATAGGTCCAGAGAGGTAAAGTTTAATATCATCAGCATATTTATGATAGTTGCAGTAACAAAGCTCTCTACCGAGTTCAGAGGCATAGATATTAAAAAGGGTGGGCGCAAGAGAGGACCCCCGAGGAACACCACTCCCAACCTCCACGCAATTAAAACGCTCGCCATTGCTAAGCTGTACTCTTTCAGAGCGGTTACTAAGATAGGATTCAAACCATTTAACCACCATATTGGAGAGGTGTAACGATTTAAGCCTGGCCAATAGAAGTTTACGGTTAACTGTATCAAATGCCTTAGAAAAGTCGAAAAGAACAACAACCGTAATCTCCCTTCTATCTATTGCAAGTTTAATGTCAGAAGTTACTTTGAGTGAAGCTGTAAGTGTACTATGCTTCCCACGAAACCCGGATTGCATTTGACCCATTAAGTTGTTAATTTCAAGGTGTGCCGTAAGTTGCTGATGGACGATACGCTCGAAAGGTTTAGACAAGGCACTAAGTATGGATATAGGGCAGAAGTCTTTAGGAGATGTAGGGTTAGATATTTCAGGAATAGGGCGAATAATCGCCTCTTTACAGATGGCGGGAAATATACCCACCTGGAGAGATGCGTTATAGATGTGCAAGAGAATAGGGCCAACGACTGGCAATGCAAGGAGAATCATTTTCATTGAAATGCCATCAGAATCCTGAGCATTCGATTTTAGCACGAAAAGTTTTTTTACTAGGGTTTCTTGCGATATATCAGAAAAGAATAATTTGGTTTCATTAAATGTAAGGGTAACTGAGGACGTAGAAGGAGTGACATTTACAGGGGGTGTGGGCTTTGTAGTAAAGGCTGTTAGAAGGTCTGCATAAGAGAAATTGTTATCAGGTGACAAGTGCTTAGGAGGAATAAGTCCAAACCATTTTAAGAGAAGCCAGATGTTTTCATTTTTATTCCTGTTTTTGATAGAGTTGTAACTATATTGATTGTATGAATCCCTAATTTTGGTTTGTACTAAGTTTCTCAATTTACGAAATTCAGCTTGAATGATACTATTTTTAGTTCTTTTGACCAACCTACGTTTTTTCTTGCTTTCTTTCATCATATCTTTGATAACAGGAGTGATCCAGGGAGTGAATTTCTTTTTAGCTTGCAGGGTATGGAGAGGCGCAAATTTATCAAAGGCTGATGTTAAAAATGTGCTTAAGCGAATCGCCTTCCTATTGATATCCTTTTCAGTAAAAAGGCATTTCCAGTCATAGGTGGATAGATGTTCAAGAAATTCAGCTTCATTTATAATTTTGAGATTGCGTATAGACAGAGGGGTTATACTAGAAGAGGGGTTAAAGGAGAACAGATATTGGATGCTGATAAGGTCATGGTTTGAAAGGAATGAGATTGAGTGTTCAGTGGAAGAAAGCACTTTGTCTAAATCGTCGACAATCATTATATCAATCCATGTACTGGAATGATCAGTGTGGTGGTAGCATTATGTGGAACTATCGATAATCCGGCGGAGAACACAACTGATTTTAAATAGTTAGTTAAATTGTTGGTGGCATTAAGATTTGTGTTTAGGTCACCAGTAAGTACAATGTTATTATAATTAGGTACTAGTTCAAGAATGTCAGTCTCAAATTCCCTACAGTAGGAAGCATTAGGAGGTTTGTAGATCACACCAACCAACACACTGTCATGAGGCGACGATACCTTGATAAAAAGGTATTCTGCAGTAGGGTAATTGGCAAAAGGACTCACTCCCATCTGCACACCCCTCAAACTGTCATGAATGTAAAGACAGACCCCACCCCCTCTTCTCTCATCTCTATCCCTACGGAAAAGTGTGTAATGGTCAAGTGCTACGAGGCTCGAGGGTATGTTAGGCGTAAGCCAGGTCTCAGATACGGCTATGATATGAAAGGAACAGGACTTAAGGTGATGTGTGAATTCATGGTAATGAGCAGGTAAGGACTGAGCATTAACGTGGCATATATTCAAGGTTTCCATTCAAAAAGTGATAGGTAAAGTTCAAATATATTTAGACGTAAAAGTGTCTGAGATACGTTAAAAGGTCGAAAAATCCTTTCCATAACGTTAAAGTGAAAGAGACTAAGAACCAACAGAATCCAGTTATCGTGATTACATTTGAAAAAAGTGAAACACGCACATAACAAAGTAAAAATGATTAATTCCGTAAGCGCTATCATACTTAATATATAGAAATAGTGCATAAAAAGGGTAAATTTGCAATGTCGGTGCGAAACTGAATAAGCGCAGTGATACACACAACATGAGATTGCAAGTTGATTTTTAAGTTCAGAATGCACAATCTCCAGAACAGCCAGCATGCAGTGAACAGGTAGATAGCAAGAGAAAAGAAAAAAGTTGCGTATTAAGAGGGAAAAAAAACATAATCGAATAACCTTATTTTGAAAATTTAGATAGGCGCAATGTGAGAAATTCATAAGTATCGAATTAATCAGAGTTAATAGAAGGTAAAGAGCAATAATCAAAAACATATATTTACCAGTATATAAGTAGCATTTCAAATAGGGTAGAGCTAAGGTTGGATAGGGGAAAATCAAATACATAATAGAATTAGACAGTGGTTGCTATTGCAGTCCTTCAACAGATTGTATGTTCAGCAAGTATATTCTAGGCGAACCGTCCTTCTTTCGACAGAAAATTTTTCCGACGGAAATCCAAAGGTATTTGATCTTTCCCTCTCTGCGAAGACCTAGAGCAATGGCATACATTTTCCTGTTGAGTGCAGTGAGCGCCTCACGAAGGTAGATAAAGCGTTTCTCGTTGTCTGCCCATCCAATGTTTGAGGATGAAAATTCTCTCTTAATCTTAAGTCTCTCGATCAGTTTATCCCGTATTTCTTGTCTGCAGAACTTGGCTACGATGATCGGGGGAGGGGGGGGGGGAGTAGTCGGAGGAGGCGCCTTAATCATCCTGTGGAGCTTGACAACGTCATCCTCTTGAAGAGTATCGTCGAGAGCTCTGGCGATAGAGTCCAAGGTGGCAGCAAGGTCCTCATTAGGCTTCATGGGGAGACCATGAATTTCCAAGGTAGCATTCAGCGACGCTTGTTCATTGACATTTAGCGCGTGCGCCAATGTAACCACTTTGGCTTTCAATTCTTTAGCCTCCTTATTAACGTCATCAATTTCCGCCACTTGTAATACGGAACCAGCTTCAAGTGTGTTAATACGCTCGTTATTCATACTGGCTTCCAACTTGATTTGTGTAAGGGTGGAATTTAATTTTTCATTAAATTCTTGCTGTCGAGTTTCAAATTCTGTAAGTCTTGTCAAAATCTCGCGTGACTGCGCAAGCGATTCATTTTGTCCGTCGGAGACCACTTTACGCAAGAATTCAGCAAGACCAGGGGGTAGGGTTGCCGCAATTTCAGAGGTAGAGACAAAGGTAGAAGTGGGAGGAACAACTCCTGTATTACCGACATCCTGGCAGTAGGTGTTGTAGACATTCGCACATTTGTCAGAGTTGGGCATAATGGTAGCAGCGACTGCCGTAGAGGTGGCACAAGTGGGCAACGATGCGCATGCCTTGCAAATATAATCAACTTGGCCTTTTTTAAGTTTTTCAAATGATTTTTTGGTTATTCCAAAATTAGCACAGCTCGAGTGAATTAAAATGCCACACTTCACACAGGCAAGAACTTCAGATCCACCTCTGGTTATCACTATCTGACACTCCGAACACACACCCATAGTTCAGGAGGAAAGACGACCGTACACGTTACGTATATACAAAAGTACAAAAATAAGCAACAATTAAGTGAGATGTAACAAAGTTTCAATGCACTATAAATAATGTTATGTTAAAAAATGTTCACAATTTCGTGGTGCATGAAAAAGGTTGGAATTGTTATAGTCATATTATCGGCGGCTAAGGTATAAAATTGGGTTAACTGTACGATTTCTAAATAAATAAAATTAAATGTGACAATATTTCGAAAAGGGCTTGGGAAATAGATCAGGCGATTTGAACTCGAGCACATGCATTTTCCTGTTAAAAAAACGATTAACTCTTTTGCATTAAAAATCAGCAGTATAAAATGACCTTAACTTCAGCGTACAATTTGATACACTCAAGGCAATATTTTTGAGTTGAAACTTCTTTCAATTGTTTTGTCCATATTTGTACAGTATATTTTCCAATTTTTAGGTCAGAATAATAATATTTAATGCCTTTTTTAAAGCACCAAACTCCGCTTCAGGACCAAGGCCAAGAATCCTTATCTGGAATAATCATATATTTTTTACCCTTTTTGGATTGTCAGCCCAATTCTCAACCGGCTTCAATGGATGTTGGTTAGTTGGTAGGTAACTGACCAACCTTTCAAAAATAAGTTCAGAGGAAAAAAAATTTGACTGTCTTACATAACTTTTTGTTTAAATTATGAAAGCCGAGTTGATATGAAGGCATCATGGAACCAAAAAAATCTCCTTGAAAATGAATTTTTTTAATTTACAATCTGAAGATGTGCGAAATTGATGGTTGTTCAAAATGTTTCTTTGTGTCATCAATCTGAATTGCTGCACTATTAGGCACGGAGTAATAATAAGGAGACGGATCATGCGGTAGAAACCGCATCGAGTGTTGACTGCGGTAACTGCACCTTTATTGCTAGGTTCAGCCATGAGCATGCGATCTAAGTGTCTTTTTTTCTCCCGCGAGAAAAAGAGATAGTTGTGCACAGTGCGCATGCGTCACTGGTTTAGAGGGCTAGCAGGACACGCTTGAGGTTGGCAATAAAGGTACAGTTGCCGTAGTCAAAACGCATGTATGGAGATCGACTTCCTTATTATTACTCCGTGAATATTAGGATAGCTTTCAAAATTTATTCATCGGGATTGTGTGAAGTTTGGCTCCAATGGTTTCTCAATTTATAGAAACAAAATTTTCATAAATATAAGAAAACTGTATATCAGCCTGGTTTATTTCGGCAATTACAAGAAACCAACCATAGAGTATTAAAACACATTAAATGGCTATTTAACATTTTATTTTTATTTCCATATTCATCTAATTAATGAAATATACTCTTAAAAAATAATAAGAATAATGATTTAATGTCATATATTTAAAAAAATCTTTTAACTTGAGTTCATGTTTTCATAGATTTCTAAGGTAAACATTTATTTATTTTTTAATTTGACTCATTATAATTATAATAATAATATTATTAATGACCAATAATAAAGAAAAACATAATTAATTAGATAAGCATTAAATTAAAAAATCTTTATATTGATTAAATAATTAAATGGTGAATTTAATTTCATAATAATAAGAATAATGATTTTATGTCACATATTTAAAAAGTCTTTTAATTTAAGTTCATGTTTTCGCAACTTTAGAAGATAAAAATTATATTTTTATGTTGCAATTCGTTCACGGAAAGAAGTTAATGACTGGATTCACCATTTACCATGCCTCATTTGAACTCTGAACTCATTTTTGGTAGAATTGAGTGAATATTACAACGTAAAATAGCCGTATTTACGATTTTCCTTGAAAAATCTTCCAGTATTTTTTCCGCCACCTTTCTGCAATCACAGTTTTAGATAAATGCAGATAAATCTTCCTTCTTTTATCTGTAAAACTCCATAATTTCGGTGCTAATTTGGTCTTATGGATATTTGCGTGAAAATTAGTATGTAGAGAAAAATTATTTGCAGCAAAATGCAGAGAATCTCGGCAACTGATTTCGTCAATCAATTATATAATGCGGAACCACAAAATCCTCGAGTTATCGCGTGTATTGATGGATCATACTTTTACACTCATAAGAGAAGTAACTTCAGGGCTCTGCGACAGTCATATTGTGTTAAAAAAGGACGGCACTTAGTCAAACCTGTATTAATAGTTGCACCTGATGGTTACATTCTCGACATTCAAGGACCGTACTTTCCTGACAGCCGCAATAATGACGCTGCTATATTACAACATGAATTCGCAATAGACGCCGACAGAATAAGAAGGTGGTTCCAAGAACCACTTACAACAGAAGATGCTAACGAATCGCGCCTAGTGACAAAGTCTAGGTGGATCTTTGAGGCTAGGAACGGACACATCAAATAGATTTTCAAATTCTTTCAGCAAGTAGTAGAGATACAACACGTTCCTAACCTAGACGATTTTTGTCGGATAGCTGGAGTACTGGTTGAGGCAGAAAACCTTAAGACAAGGAACGCACAAGGATGAGTTCAATTAGATGCGGGCCAATTATTAGATTTTCCAGTCCTGACACTTGAATTCTTTAAAAAACTCACAGTTGCGGTTTATCAAGTTAAACTCGCACCTTCTTACGTGCAAGACAAATTGCAAAGAGATAATGACGAAGAATTCCACATTGAGATGCTACAAGGGGATAATCGAGTACCACAACCAGGATTCATAAGAATCAGAGTTTTTTCTCGATTTCGAAACGCGTTTAAGCATCAACTCTGGATTGATTATAGACCGAACGGTGATAATGATATGGACGACGGTATAGCTCACGATGAAGAACTTACTCCTATAGAAGAATACTATTGTGCATGCCAGTCAGGTGCTCGAACGGTTGAAACTCGTGCACATATAAGCAGTGTATTATGGTTCTTGGGATATGCTCGCCATCAAGAAATAATTCGTTATCCATCACAAAAACTCATTCAGGCCATAAATGACGCAGGAAATCGATTACAAAGAAGAGATATTCAGTTACCGGAAGTTGTTGACGTCTAGTTGCGTATCCTAACTTCATTGGCTAGATATTGACAACATGTTGGTCATGTCTTGAGTTTATTTGCTGGATATTGAATAAGTCTTGCTCATGTTTCGTCTTGATTGGCCAAATATTGCCTAATTCCACCTCGCGTCTTGCCTTCATTGCCTAGAATCGACAACATCCTGGTTATGTCTTGCCATTACTTCATGCATATCGATTAAGTCCTTGACATGTCTTGCCTTAGTTGGCTAGATATTGACTAAATCTCGCACATGTCTGGCCTTCACTAGGTAGATATTGACAATATCCTGCTCATGTCTCATTGTCCTGACTTTCTTCGCATTTCCTCGTCATAGCCCAATAACTTTCATAGCGAAAATTTTTTTCTCATACCTGCAGTTTACAAGATATTTGCTAATGTTTGTTAAAATGGTTGCATATTTAACTCTCTGTAACTCGAAAACTACAATTTTACGAAGTTTAATAAAAATCAACCGAAAGCCATTTTATGTACATTTTGTGCGGGGTCCTCTATCGAGAGGCACTGCTCGATAAATTGAAGATTGAAGAATTGCAGAGAAATTTTGTATTGTTGTGTCTAAAAGTTTTGTGCATTGTTCGGCAACTTGACTATTTTCAAAATTGTTACAAAAAATGGTATTTGTACTTATTACAACAAATACCCTTTTTTGTAGCAGTTTTCAAAATAGTAAAGTTGCCAAACAATACACGAAAATGCAGGAAAACTTTCATACGGAACAATGCAGAGTTCCCTTGCATTTCTTCTGAAGTGTTCGAATGCAGGACAATGCAGAGGTTCTCTGCATCTTGTTTAATTTCTTCCAATTGCAGTAGTAAAACAGAGACGATTGCAGAAACCCAGTACGAACATTTTCAGAACAATGCAGAAAATTGTCTGCCACAGAGTAATTCAGAGTTTCTCTGCGTTTTTGCTGATGTGTTTCAATTTAAGCAGTAAAGTAGATACTTTTTGCAGAGTATTTGCGAATATTCTTAGCAGAAAACTCGCTGAGAAATGCATGTGAATGCAGACCATTTTTTGAAGAAGAGTAATGCAGAATTCTTCTGCATTTATGCTAAAGTGTTTCAATTTAAGCAATAATACAGGAGACGTTTGCAGAGTACGAACAGAGCTATTGCAGGGATATTATGAATTAATTTGCAGAGAATTTGCAGACACCTTTTTCCACCAGGGTTATTCTTCTTATTTTGTAAAAGTATATTTCATTAATTAGATGAACATGAAAATAAAAATAAAATGTTAAATAGCCATTTGATGTGTTTTAATACTCTAGGGTTGGTTTCCTGTAATTACTTAAACATGTCAGGCTTTCAGAAGACTACGATAGCCTACAACATATCCATGTCTCATTGTGTGAAGCTGTCTTAAATAAAAATAAAAGTCTTTATTTTAGTTATATTTTTTCAGTGAGTGAAGTAATCAGCTGGTGTCGATAGACTTCGATATTTTCGATATCTTATATTTCATCAAATTTTTTATTTTGTTGCAAAAATAAAAACTGACCCCTGAGATATGGGGATGATGAATGAGAATGCGCAATGTTTGTTCCAAAAAAGTTAATCTCTTCCGAGAAAATAGAATTTGAAGATTGCGATATCACAGTATCACAGCTAAAAATCCCCCAAAAAAATCTAAAAAGACATGCTTTTTCATTAAATGATACTAATTTTCTGAAATTTCAATGCTGATAAGTTAGAAAAAATTATGAATACGTTCAAATTCTAACTAAATTTTAGCTAAATTTATTGCAAAAAATGTAGTTCAAATATTGGATCAAAAAATGATAATGTAAAGAATTCCTGAAAATAAAACAAGAATCTAACGATCAAATTTGGACAACCACCACAAAATGCTCCTATTGCAATTCCTAAAAACAAAAACAATTTGTTTCTTCGGTCAAAAATAAAAAAGAGGAAAGAAAAATGAGAAAGCATCCAACAAAATCCCCTTCCTTCTCTTTTTTATTTCTTTCGTCTTTTTTATTTTTATTGTTATCAAATCACAATATGAAAGCATCCACAATCTTTACCAACGATTCGGTGCTCATACAGCACCCTTATCAAGGTAAGAAAAATTAGAGCAGGTGGGAACAGCGACGAAACAACGACGCTATCTCCTCGATACCTGAGATCTAAGTGTGGGTCAAAAGGCAAATCCATTATAAACAAACAAGAAATAAGAGAAAGTAAAGACTCATGAAAACCTATTGCTAAATATAATTAATCATACTAGAATAACTTTTGTTTAATTTATCCAAATCAGTTTTCAAATTAATAGACAACTTATTTTGTTTTTTAATATAAAGTATTTCCATGAATTCTGTCTTTCTCTCATTACTTTCACTATGTAAAATTTCAACATTATCTCAGTCAAACTCATGGTCAACATCAACAAACCCTCTCGTATGTCTAGCAAGAACACTCTTATAACAACGACCCAAATGAGCGAAGGAAGGGGATTTGGTTGGTTGCCTTCTCATTTTTCTTTCCCCTTTTTTATTTTTGTCAAAAGAAACAATTTTGTTTTTTGTTTTTAGGAATTACAATAGGAGCATTTTGTGGTGGTTGTCCAAATTTGATCGTTAGATTCTTGTTTTATTTTCAGAAATTCTATACATTAACTTGAGTATTAGACGTTAAATGAGATTTTGAATTTGATTTTAATCTAATTTAAAATTGTTGAATTTCAAAAAATGATATTTAAAAAAACTCCTTTCACAAGGGGTTTGAGATTGAAGATTTGAGATTTAGAAAATTTTTCATGCTATAAACCGATTTTCAATTAAACTCTTGGTTTTTGAAGATTTATTACGTATTAGGCTATTTCCTATTGCCTATTGCCTATTAGCCTATTAGGAATATTCGAAATTTGCTGAGTATGAGGCCATTCCTCATCATTTGTCATTTTTTTGCCCGCGAGGGGTGAGAAGAATGTTTTAATTCCGAATTCCTGTTGGGCAACTTAGAATTCCTGCATAGTTTCGAAATCGTTTTATGTGATGAAGTTTTGGAATAGGAACCTCCTTCTGACCGTGATGTGCAATTTAAATTTTTGACATTTTTCTGCATCTTTATTTCTTAAGATTTCGTCTCTGATTTAGAGTTAATGTGGAAATTGGCGTTAATGGCCTCTTAGTGGCGTTTTTATACACTGAGTTTTTTTTTAGTTTTAATATATAAATGTATATGAATGTACATTCAAATTTCAAATTTTTTCAGCAGTGATGATCTTGTGAAGATTAACATTTCAGAAAATTTGTCTCTGTATTTATTCGCTTTACTATTTATACCGGTTGTAGTTCCTGTGCCGGTATTGTTACACCTGTATTTTCTAGTGGAGAGAATACTGCTGTTTTTCTCTTTGTCGGTGTGAAACATATAGGTTTCTCTGTTGCTGAAGTGGATGATATAGTACCACCTCTAGGTTCTGGAGTCGTTTTTGGTAGTACTGGTTCTGCATACTAGGCATCTCCTACTCGATATCGGCGTCGTCGTCAGTGCGTGAAGATCACGCTCAACCCAATATATGGTCAATGGATAAGCATCTTCTCTTTTACTTTATTTTGTTGTTTCAGACTTAACTCGTTGAACTGCTGTTCCACCTCGTCGAGGGCTTCTTCATCCCATTTTAATGAGTCATTTTTGTTTTTGATGTTTTTAGAAGGATATACAACTGGACTCTGGGAGAGCGTGCTTTCCTTAGGCTGGGCAGAGGCATATATGTGTGCCTTTTTGAACATCTCACTTCTGCAGATAAGGATGTCAGTATAGAATATATCCACCCTCCTAGGGCTTTAATTGCCTCCCAATAGTTATCTTCTTGGTAAAAGAGATGAATTTTGCACAGATTAAATGAGGATTCAGTCGGATTTAGCAGTAGCTTACTTTCACAACTCTTGTGCGCTGCTGTTTCGTAAATGGGTGAGTTCTTGATGCAAACATATTTGTCCATTATTTTCTTGCATGCTAATTTCTCTTGATCATTAAGTGGAAGATAAGTTCGCAGTACATCCTCCATAGCAATGTGAGAATGATTTGGGCGCGAACATATGCTCTACTGGATCTGTACTCTAGGGCTGAATGAATTACGGGGATTGAATGTATCTGGTAGATTGAAAAGTCGGCTCTTCCTAACAATGGTATATCCAGCAGTATCCTTCTTCTTCAATGCTGACCCTGGGTCCTTTGACTGTAAAATTCTGATTGGCAGCAAGGTCTTGAACATCCCGGAAAGCTGGTTCCAATTGATCCATTGTTTGTATTGTTGAATGCATCCTTTGCGATCATGATGTGCTTGTTAGCCTTAGAGTGAACCATTTTGGAAATAATTTCTGTGAAACAGTTGATTTTGTAGATATCACCTATATGGCAATAACTGCCTATATGGTGGAAACCAGCCTGAGCAGAGAGGATTAGATGCAACGGTACAGTACAATAGGTTACATTAGATAACCTCAGTGCTATGGGACTTAGATAACCTTGCCCGTTTGTAATAATAATAATAATCTAGAAGTTCGTCAGGTGATCTGATGTAATCCTCAATCCCTATTTCGATGAAGTGCAGCATTTTTCTATCAGTTGGGTGATATTTAAACTCCATGTGGATCTTCCGGTAGTGTTTAGCTCACACGCCATTTGCGTGAGTTGTCCACGTAATTTCTCTTGTATTTCTTTATTTTGCGGAGCTTGCAAATATTTCTCGTCTAATTGTGCTCGGATAACATGCGTCTGTTTTCCCATTAGCTGCGAGATATTATCTGCTGCTCTAATGAGATCTTCGTTCTCTAATTCGATGTGTTGGTTATCTTCGTAGGTCAGGAGACCCGCTATAGGTTCAACAGTGCCTCCGAGGAATCCCAGCATCAGCGTTTTTCTTTGTTTCCGCATACATAACGGTAAGGACGACGGATATTTTCTTTCAACGTGGTGACTCAGCTTCTGCATTTCTTGATCGATTTTTGCCTAAGATCTTTGGGCCAGTTCGATCTTCGCTTCCAGGTAGTAGTTCTTGATAGCTAGTGAGCATTCATACCCTACAAGCGGTCGGCAATGTTTATTTTCATGTGTAGTTTCTCTATATGTAGAAACGTTGCTATTCTCCAGCTGCTGATAACTCGTCTCATTGGTGACAAATAATCATAATAGGTACCCGTGCTTGCTTGGAAAGGTGCGAATCTGTAGCTGTTATCCGTATTCTCCTGGCTGGATACTATGTAGAAGGACAGGGACATTAAGTACCGCTTGATGAACCGCTTTGCCCAATTTCCTGAAAATTTTAAGCTGTTAATTTTTTGGTATAAGATTAGGAAGTCGAGTGCACGTCGTCTAGGCCAGAGATTAAATTCCGTTTATTTTTCTTTTAATTTTCGGAATCGAGTCTAGGCTGACAATGGTATGTTCTCGACTTCAGCACTTCAGCATTCAGAAACAACAGGCGGTCAGGTTAGACCTTCAACAATAAAGTACTCTAAGCTTGTCTGTATATTTCGTAATGCGCCTGTATTTTTGTGATTCTAATTATTAGATCATGAAAAAGAACCGTATGCTTTTTCCCTCTCATTGAGGAAAGGAACTCGGAGTTTTGGCCACTTTTCCGAGTACTAATTCGAAAGAGGTAAATCTGCGTGCCTCGTATACTGATGTATTGTATGTAAAAGTTGTGAAAGGTATAAGCCGATCCCAATCGACGTAATTGTTTGCATAGTGTTTTATATAATCAGTTAACAAGATGTGGCTTCTTTCAAGAGATCCGTTCGTTTGTAGACGATATCCCGAAGTTGTAAGTTGTTTGCCATTAAAAACTCTTGCTAAGTTTTTCAATAATTTGCTAATGAAGCTGCCTCCTCTGTCGACGAGGAGACATTTTGGGGCTCTAAAGACAGAGAATAGTTTTGTCGCTATCGCGAGAGCTATGACAGAGATTTTCTGATTAGGGATGAGAACGACGAGATAGTACTTACTGACAATTACGGTCTCATGAGTGTTTGTTCGAGGCAGCTTTCGCATCCTCGAATATACTCACTGGTCTCGTCTCGTAGTCCAGGCCAAGCATACCTGTCCTGAATGTGTAGATATGTGTTTGTAACTCGCCTGTGGCCCGCTATTATACTACCGTGATACTCTTATATTATTTTTGGATGGAGTTCTACGTGGTATTTCGATTTTTTCATGACATAAAGTAATATTGTAAAGTCGATATCATTTTTTTTTAATTAAAAAAAAGACATAAAGTCATATTGATATTTCTGCCCTAAAAAATCTTAGTAAGCAGCTCCGGCATTTTATTTTGGGGTAGGGGTCTCAACAAACCTCCCGAGTTTGCCATGCGGATGAATGTTACTTCATTCCGTTCTAGTGCTTGCTTAAGTTTTTTTAATCCTTCATCAACGTCCGCACAGTTGGTTTCGTCACAATATTGCTTTTTTACAACTATTGAATACGTTTTTAAGCGACCGTGGGCAGTGTCGATGATTTGACCTATTTTGGGGCGGTGTTCCCAGAAATCCTGTTGATCAAAATGCTGGGTTTCTTGGTCAATAATCGCAGGACAGGAAATGGACATAGTGATGGCGTTTTTGAGTTAGGTGTTCTCTCCACTGATAGATGATCTTGGGTTGACTTCTGCGTTCCACTAATCTTTCTGATTCTGGGAGTGAATATCAGTTTCCTTCGAATTGGAAGAGCAGAGATCTATAAATGTGTTGTTTCTATCGATCATAGAAGAGGGTGTAAGGGGAATTGCATTCTCAGAAAAGCTACCTTGAGATTGTAATAGTTTTTGCTTGATTTCTGATCGCTTTTTCGTTGATTCGGTTACTTCCTCGATTTCTCTTTCTGATATAGGATAGGGCATAGAGCCTGCTCCAGGGGCTACTTTAGTTCGTGGTATAGGGAATAGAGATATCCTAGGCGGTTGCTTGCTAAGAATGGGCGATCCAAATTCTTCCAGTTTTTTCTTGAACCTTAAAGTATTTCTCCTAGTTATCCCGGGGTCCTTAAATTTTTGTTCAGGATCTTCCGCGTCTTCTGCATTCTCTTTAATAGGCTCATTCGAAAGTTATTTTTCTATTTGTAGTGTATCTCTTGAAGGATTTGGGACTTCTTTTTGGTTTCCATAATTTTCTAAAAAATTTCGCACTGTTCAAAAATCTTCGTCGTCATACCCATCTCATAGATCCATTTCTTCCAATTCTTCCAGGAGTTCGAGATCCTCTTCACCTTTAGATACTGTTGTACATGCGAGTTGAAAAGTCTCATCCATGCCTTTATGATCCCATAGGATAGACTAATTTTCTGCTAGTGACTTGTCAAATGAAGAAAATGTTTTCATATGGTCTGCATTTAGATCATTGGATGGCGGCTCTTCTTTTTCTAAACTATTACTATCCATTTTAGCCTCCTATATGCGGATTATATTCACGATCACTTGGTTAGATTTCAAAGGATTTGAATTTTTTCTTGCATTTTTCTTCTTACAAAGATAGCGATTTTCTATGTTCTGACGGGCGAGTTACTCCGTCATTTTATTTCCTTGGATGCCCTCGTAACTGAGTACATGGTGCCGGACCACATAAATGACGGCGAGTGCTTCTTCTAAGTCTTAGAATTCTGTTCGGTTCTCACCTAGTTCATTACACTTAGTGCTCCAATTGTTCTCTTTCCAGTAATGGATCCATTGGGTAGCACTATCTATTACAAACTTAGAGTCTGCATTGATTGCTGGTACCTCTACCGCGTACTGGTCGTGATACATCTAGCGGGTTACCTTCACCAAACCATAATCCTACACCCGCATGGGGCTCTCAGTTCGAGTCATATACGCAAGCTCCATCCACGTATACGTCCACGTGGGAATATGCTTTGTTTCTTTCTAAAAACCGTTGGTTTAGTCCACTGTTGATTCGTCGTCTGACGTTGTATCTTCATTATGGGTTAGAGGGGCTTTATTCTGTTCCTTCTGTCTCAGGCCCTCTTTCACCAAGCCCCTAATTGGCCGTTACGAAATTTAACTGTCCGTTACTTTAACGCTGCCTCTCACCACGCACTGACGGACAGTTAACTCCGATACTGGGGATGATAGATTTTTTATCCCCTCCAAAAGCTTCTTGGCTTCCTCACCATGGGTTGACGAGTGTGCCCTTGAGACGACGGAATCGTCATCTTTTGTGGAATCAGTGTGGCTGAATCCACTAGCTTCATTCAGTGTTTCCTCCATTGAAAGGAAGCGGTCCTGCTCAGTCGCAATTTCGATTTTCAGGGCCAACAGTTTTTGTTCGATCTTGGCTTGCTAGTCTCAAAGTTTCATCAATTGGTCCGAAACAGGTGGCACGGCTGAGGATCGACCAGAGCTTGATGCTGTCGAATCCGCCATCTCGCTGTTGGTGAGAATTCTCGAATCAGAACCAACAACGTGATTCTGGCAATTATATTCTTGATGCTGAAAACACAATCTAATTATCACGCAAGCTTCGACGGGGAATTTTCAAATCAGAAATGCTATGTATATTTTCCTTTCCAGAAATGTAACACGTTGCTGATGTCAATCTTTCAGTTGCACTTTGACGTTCTTCTATATGCAGGGTATGATATGAAGCCTCTGATATTTTTGCCGGATTTCGGACATCGACAATGGTCGTTATTTGATCTGGTAGACCTCTTATGAATGCCTTTTGCGCGCATGTGACAATTGGCTTCATTATCGTTTTACTTTCTCCTGCTGTGGGGAACTTTTCCTGTACAGAATTTTTTGCATCGCTTATTAAACCCAATAGTCAATCATGGTAGTCACTTACATCTTCTTTGCTTTTCATTCTTAGATTAATGATTGCTTCGAAATACTACTGATAGTCCCTTTTCTGAGCAATACGCTTTTTGAAATGAGCCAAAAATTCAATTCGCTTAAGGTAGTAGTAGTAGTATACCATTAAACCATTTCCCTTTCAGGGTAGGCGTGACACTACCCGATTCGGGTAGTGTTTCTAGGTGGATAGTTTCTTGTAGTAAATAACTACAAGTGTGGGCTCACCACACCAACGATGTACCAACAGCATGCAGTATTCTTGAATGGTCACCCATCCAAGTTCTAACCGCGCCCAACGCTGCTTAACTTCAGTGATCTGACGAGAACTGGGGTTTTCAGCGTGGTATGGCCGTTAGGTAATACACGGATAAATTCATATAAAGAGCTATCCATACGATGAACATACACAAGCCCATTGGAGATGCTGCAACTTCACGTCGATCATTTTAATGCGTGTAAAAGTGTCTAATCTATCGGACCTCTCTGTTTTTTCATACTTTCAGGGCTCTAATTCGTAAAAGAAATGGAAAAGACTTCTGAAATTTTTGCAGAATCTGTGTATTGTACCCTTCTATCGTGTCTCAGTTTTTGTAAAAAATGGTCCGAACCATTTAGGCGTCATGCTAAAATATGTTACATTTTCAATACCTTGGGATAGGCCATACGCGCATGATAAGTGATTTTTGATTTTGCTTATATTTTTACATTAAAATGATGTTCATAAAAGCAAACTTCATGTTTGCTCTTACGAATACTGAGCTATTGGCTACACCTTGAAATAAAGTTCTCATAGGAGGTTCTTTTCCGTCAAAAACGGGTATATGTGTAGAAGGGCGGAGTGAAAGTGATCAAATTAGTCGAATGTTAGAGCTGAGCGAAACAAATTTGTGGGTTGACATCTGAAAAAAGTAAAAAAAAAATTTTTGAAATCGGTTAATGTATTCTGTACACTTTTTTTATTTGAAGATTCCAAAAAAATTCCCTATTTCTTCGAAAATTACGGCAAATTTATTCTATGTACAGTTTTTGATAGTGAATGATAATAAAAAATTATAAATTTTCAAAAAAAATTTCTGCTCAATTTCTAGTTATTTGAAAATGACAAAAAAACATGGTTTTTGGATAGAGTCCTATGCACACATTTTGAAAAAAGTTGAATATGTCGAACCTGCAATTTCTTTAGCTTGAATTAAAGAAACATGCAAAACTGTGTGCATAGGACTTAATCAAAAAAAAATATGTTCTTTGGCCATTTTCAAAAAATTCTAAATTGAACAAAAAAAATGTTTTTAATTCATAATTTTTTATTGTTATTCAATAGCAAAAACTGTACATAGGAAACATTTGCCATAATTTTCGAAGCAATAGGGAAATTTTTTGGGATTTGCAATCAGTTGAATTTTCAAATCAACAAAGAGAACAGAAGATATTAACCAATTTCAAACATTTTTTTTTTACTTTTTTCGAATGTCAACCCACAAACTTTTTTCGCTCAGTTCAAACGATTCGACTACTTTGGTCATTTTTACTCCGCCCTAATGTGTAGTCTGCTTTTCCAATGTCATGACTTCGGCTATAGACCTCGTGACTAAACTAATATCTATATCTATAGGTGCCGTAACGTTTGCCGGAAGACCAGCGATACTATCATAGGTGTTTCGTCGATCGACATTATCCTCCCCGTCGGTTGACATCTTGGGTTTGTAAGGAGTTTTGATTTAGGAGACTACTTTTGTTTAAGTACTCGGAATTATTAACAAATTTATTTTTATTGTTGGAATACTTCTTAAGGTTTTCTAAATTTTATTATTATTTGTGATTTCCGAAATTTCTTTTATTTCAGATTCAAAATCCTGGTATAAACTTAGGGGCTATTCAAGTATTACGTAAGCATTTTGAGAGGAAGTAGGGGGGGGGTCTAAATAGATGCTTATTGTTGTATATTCGTAATACAAAGATATGCTTACAATGGGGGAGGGGGGTAAATGATAGGGAAAACTATGCTTACGTAATACTTGAACGGCCCCTTATTGACAATTGTGTCAGCATGTGAACCCTCGTTATTACTAGGTACTGCTAACTCAGCTCTTTGTTCAATTGTTATGAATTTCGCGATAAGAAGAACACCTTTTTCAGGATTATTTGTTGGAAATTAAGGGTCTTGAACTTTTTGATTGATTATGGGTGGGACCTCGGGGGCAGGGCAATCTCGTTTTCTTGGATAAACTAAACTCCTGCACCAAGTGAATTCGACGGATACGACTTGTATTTTTATTTGCTTTTTACACCCAGATTCCCACGTCTTCTCTTTTGTAAACCTTGATTTTCGTAGACAGTTTGGTTAGGCATAAGGATGGGAAAGATTTCAGACGCTGCAAGGAATGGTATACCCAGCGCGAAAGAATCACAACAATTTTTCGAATCGAAATTCTATTTAAAATGCAGTAATCTCCCTTGGTAGGAAGAATTATTATATTCAGATGAGCGTAAATGGGCGGCAGTTTTTATTTTTGATATTGGACCAGAGGTCCACTCGAGATATTCGAGGAGTAAGGTCGTGTTTGGGCAAAAATAACAAAGTGAGGTTAGGTTTGTGACTTGTGGGTTTTTTGATAAAAGATGAAAAGTGTGGTAGAAGAGGGACGGGGGGCTATTCTTAAGCAAATACAGTAGGCAGAAGGTGTATTTGGGGTAAATTAAAAAGGAGAGTAAAATAAAAATTTTAAGAAGAAGGAAAAGCAGGAAAAGATTATACAGAGGAAATAGCACAGTAGAGATATTTCTGGAGCTAGATACGAACTAAATGGAGAAGAAAGAATCTCCAGCACCGGTAGAGGGTTTGTAGAGCGCGAAAGACGAACTCTTTGAAACTGAAGACACCCAGAATTCAGATATAGCCGAATAAGAAACTGTTCTGGGGAAAAGTTGGGGGCATAAGAGAGAACGTATAGTGAGGGAGAGTTTCGAACGAGAACAGAGTTGTGAAAAACTAAGAGGAAAAGGGACTTGAACAAGAGTATTGACAAATTCTTGAGCCCAAAGAGTACAAAAATCGATAACAAGATGATGAGGTCGCCAGTAAACAAGGGGGGAAAAGATGATTTAGGGAATCAGACAAGAAAGGAAGGACTAGAGGAGGGGAAAGAGCAACAAAAATCGGTAGAAGAACTAGATGTGCTAGGGACAGAAATGTTGATTAAGGAAATGAGAGCGGTAAACGAGGAATTGAGGGAGATAAAGGAAGGACAAAAGAGAATGGAGGAGATAGAAAAACAGGTAAAGGGCGCAGATCAGGGGGTGGGGGTGATGAGGGAAGAATTGAAGAAGAGGGATTAAAAGTGGGAATACGAGAAAAGAATAATCAAGGGAATGACTAAAAAGTTAGAAAAGAAAATGGAAGAGGATAAAAAGGAGAAAAGTTGAATGAACAAAGGATAGAATACCTCGAAAATAAGATAAAGAAATCAGTAGAAAGGGAGAGACGGGATAGTAAGGATAGAATAGGGGAAGATGAGGGGGAGGAAAACAAGGAGATGAAAACTCAAAATGAGGAATTGAGGGTAAAAGTAGAATTTATGAAAAAAAAGATGGAATCAGCGCAGCTAAAGAATCTAGAGGGTATTGTGAAGAAGGTGAGCGGGGTAGAAAGAGAAATGAAAAGAAAGGAAAGGGTAGAAAGGAAAAGCAACCTGAATATTATAGAGTTGAGAGTAACCGAGGGATAGGAAAGGGGAAACGCGCTCGAGTTTGTCGAAAAAGTCTTAGAAGTGGAAGGGAAAGTGAAGAATGTAAGAAGGCAAGGAGTGAAGGGTAAAGAGATCCTAATAGTATAAATGGCCTTGTAGGAATGAAAACAAGAGGTAATGAAGAAAAAAAGTAAATTAGGGGAAAGAAAAATCTACATTGATCATGATTCGACATACAAGGGAAGGGAAATTCAACGTATAATAAGAGAAATAGCCAGAAAAGAGAGGGACAAGCGAAAGATAGTTAGGGTAGGATACCAAAAAATCTGCAGTGAAGGGGGATGGTGCAGATGGAATGAAGAAAAAGAGAAACTGGAGATATAAAAAAGGGCAGGGAATTCTGAAAATATATAGAAAATTGTGAGGTGGTAGGTCTAACGGAAAGGTGGGAGGTAGAAAAGGATTGGGAAAGAATGAAATAGCATATTGTGTATCGAGGTCGTAAATGAGGCTATTTTGACGAGTGTGAACTCGCCGCCTGAGCGAAGCGAGGGCGGCAGTCGCACGAGGCAAAATAGCCGTACGCCCTTGATACATACCATACTTTTTGTTCTACCCTCTTTAAAAACAAGCATGTGAAGCAGATAGAGGATGTTTGGTGTACTTGACAATTTTAGATTATAAGTGAAAGGAAGAAATAGCGTACTTTGCAGAAGGAAGACTGTAGAGTATGTGTAGCGGGCGTAAAGTTTTATGTAGCTAGCGTAAAGTTTCCCGTAGCGAGCGTAAAGTTGCATGTAGCGGGCGTAAAGTTTCATGTCGGCCTGGCGGCGGAGTGCGCTTGTGCGAACGTCACTGAGATGGAAGAGGCCACATTACGTCTCCTTCACGTGCATGTAATAGCGCGTTTTCGAGGGGGGTCGGACGGAAAGTATATTGCTGTAGGGTTTCAGGTGGGAGTTACAAGGGACCAAAACAGAAAAAGGTAAGGGTAGAGCTTGTGAGAAAATAATCACAGGAGTAAAAGAGACGCTAGAAGAAAAGGAAATAGAAAGAGAGAGTTAAGGGGCACATGAACGAAAAGTAAAGATAAAAGGAAACTGATATAGAATAGTGACAATATATGACGGAAACGGAAAAAAGGTAAAATAAGACATAGAGAAGGCTATTGAAAAGAGTAAAAAGAAATTTTAATAATAGGGGGGGGGGGGATATGATGGATAGGAGGTGGTTTATACCTAATGGAAATAAGAAAGGAGACGAATGCTTATATAAAGTGTATAAAGCCTTTTCTCAACTAGTTGAGCTTCTTTCTTTAGTTTCCGACACTAAAAGAGTCTACCAAAGGCCAATCTAACAGATTGATTTTTTCAAAGTAATCGTGCTCACATACAGACAGACATACATACAGCCATACAAACAAACATACATACAGATATACATACAGACACATATACAGACATACATACAGACATATATACAGACGTACATATAGGCAGACACTTTCGTGAAAACCTGTTTTTCGGGTTCAGAGGGTCTCAAAACGTGGCCATTTGACAAAAAAAGGGGGGGGGGCAAATTTCACACAGATATAATAACTTCTCAAACACACTTTGCATTCTTCCAAACGAAAATTTTAAATCAAATTTAAAAATAAAAACATATGAGCGACATAGTTTGAAAAATGGGAGAGATACTTGAAGACTTACAGATATTAATAAACACATTATCGCAAAAATATATTTGATAAAAACTTAAAAGTAACACGTAGCGCGCAGTATTAAATGCAAGTATACTATGGTAGATATAAAGTAGCGAGTTGTGAAGATCCAAATTAAACACGGGCATTAAGATGTGCATTAATAGACCTCTTATTATAATCCCTACCTTAAAACCTGTCTTCAAATTTGTGAAAAACGCTTGGTTTAATTTTATGCTCATATGATACATCATAATACAAAACTGACCACACACGTCCGAAGAGGCACTTTGTAACTCTGATGTTTGACGATTAAGAGGCGGTGCGGTAGGCCGTAGCTGTCAAAGTACGTTCTGCGGGCATTTTGGTCAATATAGAATGGAACCCAATGAGATTCGTTCTTATTGTGTGAATCCGTGCTGAGAATTGAAGCAGCCGGTCTCATCCATACCTTCGGTATCCGATCCGCAGGAAATACACCAGTCGTATGTCGTGGTATTAGATATTTCTTCTCGTCTTTGCCTTTGAAGCCGGATTTTCAGTTTAGTTGCGTAATTGACAGAACATTTTAAAAATGTTTCTTTCTTTACGCCGAAATGGAACTATTTCTTCTCGTCTTTGCCTTTGATGCCCGATTTTCAGTTTAGTTGGGTAATTGACAGAAGATTTTTAAAATGTTCCTTTTTTCACGCCGTTATGAAAACAGTAGTCTTTACTGGTTTCCAGTTTTTTAAAAGTAGGACAGGTTAATTATTCTAGGCTAATAAACTGTCTATACATGATATTTTGCAAAACTGCAGCTTTTTCTCGGCCGCGGTATAGAATCGCTCAGCTGATTTTGCGACATCACGATGATTCGAACGTAGATACTCTCGTAGGAGTGCCTCCCTCAAATCACTCGATGCCGTGAAAATGACAGGTGAACCATTTATTTTGTTGCTTCGCAGCGTTACAGAGATCCCAAAAAAATAATGAAACGACCGACGTGTAAGGCTACTTTGGATGAAATGAAAGATGGTCGGTGGGTTTGAAAAAAACGCATATATGGTAACGTATGGTCAAGATTTTTTCCTACCGTTTTTCTCATGTTCACACAGCTTGCAAGAGTGTAAAAAGGTACTCATTTTCTGTTCAAATCTGTCTTAAGTAAACACAGGTGTACATGGGGATGTCAGATATATGTAAAATTACGAGAAATGAAGACGGTGGCCGAAATGATTTATTATCCTCTCAAATCATCAATAACTTGTTTACATGTGTCGATTTCCAAAAAAATTATCATATTCTGCGTATTCGATACAATTTACTGTGTTGGCAAGTTATTCTAAGCTAAGCGCTCAAGATTCGAATTTAATAAAACTTCACTGCTATAACGTTGAAAACGGTGCACCGGTGAGATCAATATCGGATGAGGTAAATGTCACAATGATATACATCGCGCGCAGGTCTAACCAACCGAACGCTAATCGCTCGAGATGTAGTCTAAAATTCAAAACATGCTTCCGTGAGCGTGGGTAAGGTGACAATGTCAAAGCGAGGCTATTTCAAAGATATATATCGCGTGCTTCTTGAAACAGCTGAACGCTGAGCGCTCAAGATTTTAATTTAATAAAACGTGAAAGATATACCGTTCAAACGGTGCCCCCTGTAAGATCAATATCAAATGAGGTTAATATTACAAAGACATACATCGCGCGCTGGTCTAACCGACCAAACGCTAAGCGCTCGAGATGTATTCTAAAATTCCAAATATGCTTCCGTGAGCGCAGATAAGGTGACAACGTCCGGTCGAAACAAAGCAAGGTTATCTTAAAGATATACATCGCGCGATTCCTAAAACAGCCGAACGCTAAACGCTCAAGATTTCGATTCAATAAAACGTCACTGCATTAACGTTAAAAACAATGCCCCCTGTGAGATAAATATCAAATAAGGTCAATATTACAATGATATACATCGCGCGCTAGTCTAACCAACCAAACGCTAAGCGCCCGAGATGTAGTAAAAAATTCAAAACATGCTTCTGTGAGCGCAGATAAGGTGCCAACGTCCGGTCGAAACAAAGCGCGGTTATTTTAAAGATATATATCGCGCGCTTCTTGAAACAGCCGAACGCTAAGCACTCAATATTCTTATTTGATAGAACGTCACTGCCATTGCGTTGGAAACGGTGCCCCCTGTAAGATCAATATCAAATGAGGTTAATATTACAAGGAAATACATCGCGCGCTGGTCTAACCGACCAAACGCTTAGCGCTCGAGATGTAGTCTAAAATTCAAAACATGCTTCCGTGAGCGCAGAGAAGGTGAGAGCGTTCGGACGAAAACCAGCAAGGTTATTTTGAAGATATATATCGCGCGCATCCTGAAACAGCCGAACGCTAAACGCTTAAAATATGAACTCGCTTGAAAAAAAACTGCGTATATGCCAATACACTTTTCTCGCGAGTTATAGCCGGTTTCGAGCTTGGCCTGAATGGCCTTAGTGTAACTCGCGAGTCTCTCAAACGTAAACACGTCTGGGTCGTATGAACTATCTCTAGTAGGAATATATACTATTAAGCGAAACATGTACGTAAGTACCCGGGCACTGCCCGCTTTGTGGATACCGTACTGCGTAACTCCGCTGATCTCGCAGCTCATCTCTCTGGCCCCTTATGGTTCCAGAAAACCATAAGAAAATTGTGATTATATGATTTGTGGTTTTTCATTTGGGTTCACCTGTTCCCCTCTATTGGCAGCATCTAGAATTCTATTTAGCAATGATGATTACACCATGTTCATGTAACCGAGGAATTGGATCAAATTCTTCATCAATATAGCTTTCTTCATCACCGAAATCTTGATGAGAATTTGCTTCATTACGAAGTTTCTGTGAAAACAAAAGCATCTGCCGTCCGGGAATCCTATATGGTCTATTAATTGCTTTCAATCCAGGAAGCAAAGGCGCTATGATGAAGCCACGTCCATCCAAATGATTTACACAGGCTCTAGTCTGCTCCCGAATGAAGATATCCATATCAATATAGACACTGACTCTACACTACAATGAAAGCCTAAGGGTTAATTCACAGAATACGTGATACGTTTAGGGTGGGGGGGAGGTTGCCGAAGTATCATCATCCATGTTAAGAACAATGGAAAAAGTATCACGCGGGGGGGGGGGGGGGCAGAAGTCCTGAAAAAAATGTCACGTACAGAGAGGCATAAAAGAATTTTTCGACACTAGCGATATTTTTATAGAGGACAGAGGGTACCGAGATTCCCAACCGCTGTTGGGAATCATAACGAAACCGAGATAGATTGTTGAATTTAGAAATGGCCACTTAAAATCCATTTTTAAGTTCTTTGACAAAACGCTTTCTATTTATCACTTGCGTCATCTGGGGGATTTCTTCCGTATTGGTGTTGCCAAGATTAGCACATTTCATCCTGTTATCGAGATTGAAGGTGCTACTGTAGAAGCTGCAAGGGAATACCTAGCGACAGCTTGTGAGGGTAATGTCATGCAAGCACGCGTAGAATTTGACAATATGCGCTACGGTGAACTAGGTGACATCACGATTGGCCTTTATTAACTTTAACTTGCACCATCTTACATTCAAGACACGCTGCAAATGGATGATGATGAAGAGTTTCAACCAGATACGCGACGTAATGAACGTGGTTTAATCAGAGTAAGAGTATATTCTCGTTTCCGAAATGCGACAAGGTACCAACTGTGGATAGCGTTCAATGAAATTGTTGATGTAGGGCCAGACAATAATGAAACAATTCTCGGCCATTACTGTACATGTAAATCAGAGGCCAGAAATCTGGGCACGTGTGCACATATCACGAGCGTTTTATTGTTCCTAGGCTACGCACGCCACCAGCAAAACGTTAAGTATGCCCCATCATCGTTGCTACATAGGATTTTAGATGCTGCCAACAGAGGTGAATAGGTAAATCCAAATGAAGAACCACAAATCATTTAATGTATTTTATGAGTTACAAATATTTTGCTACTCAGGTTTCTCGAAACCTTTAGAGAACAAAAGAACTTTGAACGAATTCCTGCTTTTTTACTGTAAATAACAGTTTCAAGATCAAAATTTTCTTATGGTTTTCTGAAACCATAAAAAGTATCCCCCGAGCGATTCGTGCAGTGCGCTATAGCTATATATACTACACAGCTCTTGCAATATACATCCACTTGACGTAAAGCCTTTCAGGAATTTTCGCTGATGGAGCGGGGTCCAAGGGGACGAGAGAGATGACCTGCGAGATGAGCGGAGTTACGCAGTACGGTAGCCATAAAGCGGGCAGTGCGCGGGTACTCGTGAGAATAGTGTTCGGCCCTCGCAGAAGTTTTTCATTCAAGTGAATTAGTATTTGGAGCGTTTAGCGTTCGGCTGTTTGAAGAAGCGCTTATGTATATCTTTAAAAGAACCTTGGTTTGTTTTGACTGGACATTATCACCAAATCTGCGCTCACGGAAGCATGTTTTGAACATTAGACTACGTCACGAGCGCTTAGCGTTCGGTCGGTTAGACCAGCGCGTGACGTATGTCATTATAAGATTAACCTCATTCGATATTGATCTCACCGGGGCACCGTTTTCAAAGTTATAGCAGTTACGTTTTATTAAATTGAAATATTGAGCGTTTAGCTTTCGGCAGTTTTGGGATCAGCGCAACATAAATCATTTTTTTCACGAAATTAAGCGCTTAGCGCCGCATAGCGCAAAAACTGTCCATTTTTCCTAATTTTTTTCTGGATCTTTCATTAGGCCCTTATAATCTACATATTTACCAAGTTTCACCCAAATCCACCGAAAGCCATTTTCCCATACATTTGGTGCGGGGTCCTTTCTCGAATCAATTTTTAGAAAAAAATGATATGACATTTGTGTTAACTTACAATCTGAAAGATGGCATATTAACAATTATTACCAATGCATTTTAAATTAATAACTTTCCATTTTGCATTTTGAATTTTCAAACTGTTTGGTGCGCTCAATAGAGGTACTACGCTTTTGTATGTCTATTTTAAATAAAAATGTAGTTTCTTAGTCTATTTTAACCTCCGTTCTTTCGCGCATGCGGTTATAAAAAAATTATTTTTGAGCTCTGACATCATTTTGACTCTTTTAAACATAATGACATTTTATACCTCATTGATTTTATTTTCGTTTAAACTCTATGTAAACACGTATTTATAATATTTATATTTTTAATTATTTTATACTTGCGTTTCAAACAAATGTTGGTTTTTAGTTTTGAAAATAAAAAAAAACCTCTGTTATTTGTCACCTTGAGAGAGTAAAAGCCTTGTGAAAGTAATAAAGCGGCGTCGAAACGTCGGTTTTTTTTCATTTAGAACACCTTTGTTCAATTTTGACTAATAAAGTGCAAATTTAAAAATGAACGGATAACCAAATTAATAATCATTCTCTCTATTTTGAGAAATTATCAACATTCTACATAACGTTCGAAGAAAGTCGGATATTGACACAGGAAATTTTGGAGTTCTTCAATCAGTTTTCTTAAATAAATTTTTATTAATGGATCATTTTATATATAATACGTGAAAGCTGTATTTATACATCATCCGTAATGATTACCATAATGAAGATTATCTGAATTAAGTTCTGTGGTGCAAAACCAAGTATACGAGACACTTTTTCACTGATTGCAAGAAAATGATGACCTTTCGTCTCACAATCCTAGACTTTTTGTAAAATTAATGAGACCTTTCTTGGCTCAGAAATAAAAAAATATTTAAAGACAGATAAGCGTAATGTATTAGAACTCAATTAACCTAAATTAACTTCAATCAACGATAGGATAATTAAGTAGAGGGCGTGGTTTCGTATTGATGAGGGTTACTTTCTCTTGAATGATAATGCAACGGTTATATTAATAAATGTCGAAGTTTTAATTTATTTGAGGAAATTATTACGATTGGTGAAATAGAATTTGATCAAAATTTAAAAAATAACTTTTTCTATTACAACATCCCGGATTGACGTCCATATGTCTTAATTTCATACGGTATATTTTTCGTAAGAACGAAATGGGGAGTCGACCAATTATTCTTCTGGGGCAGTGGTGAAGGAACTACTAATGACAATAAATATCCGGGTATGGGGAAAATGACCAAATATTCACTAAATTGATTTCTGGGCAAAATTACAAAATCTGCTTTCTTGGCAGAGATCACAAGAGGTTTCAGGGCTACTACGAGAATACTAACTAGCTTTCTTGGACAATGAGGCTGACTGGCTTTCAAAGACTAAAATGAAGAATTCGTACCGGCTGATTCGTTCGCATAAAGAAAATCCCTTTCTCTGCGAGTGTCTCTCCAGTTCTAGATGGATTACCTGGCCTGGACTCTCGGAGAAGCAGTGGAATTAAATAAAATTCGGTGTCGGCAGACGAATAAAAAACTTCAGTGCTAGAAATAAAACTTAGGACACCTCGCTGACTACGGCGGTAAAGAGAGCGAGCACTGCCTCGCTTGGGAACCTCTTACAACCTACGTCATGTCCATTTCGCTCCTCTCTAAGTGTCGCTTGGATAAAAGCAAAACTAAAGCAAGGTCATACAATGCAAACCGACACTGATATGTTTTATTTTGATATTGAAATTCTCGTTGCTGCTTGCCTCAATTTTATAAACATAGACCATTGTCCACACTCTCCGAAAAAGTCCCCAGGACATTTACAAACTAACAGGCTTATTCTTAATAATTCAAAATCTTTCACCGTGATTTCAAATTCTAAGTATTGACGATACGGGGCCTAAGCTGCAGAGTTACCACGTGTATAGCTGGTATCGACAGTACAATCTTCTCACTAGGACCACTTCCTGTAAGAGACAAGTGTTGAGTTGATCTAGAAACCTTGGAGCTTTTCTGGGACAATCCAGGTCCTGTGCAAAATCTAGAAGATTTTCTGTCAATATCTCGAAGCGATTTCCCGTTGAGATTTTCAGATGTTAGGTTGGCAGCAACGTCTAATGGTGGAAATGGCGGGAATGTTTAAATGAATTAAATTATGAATTAGAGCGAAACAAACAATGGAGCGTATAGTAGCCTCAGAGGTGTTTCAGATGATATCATTCATGATATTGGTGAATCAACTTTAAAGAACATATATAACTCTTCCCTCCCCAGAGAGGATGGAGCCACGTCTTCATCCTAAGGTAGTTAGCGATATTCTAGACATTATAAAATTTTCTTCCACTCTAGGCAAGCAAAACCTCCAACGGAGATTTAAGGGGGACAAAGCTCCAAGATCGATTGGAAATCAAATGTTAAATAATAGAGGATAAGGCTATAGGAACGGGATGCGGTTACTTTGCGGCCATTCTTATATATTAGCTAACTAGAGATCTACAGTAACAAAAAGGGGCCTCTGAGTTTTGATGATGGTAGTAGGTTAAGGTGGTTACTCGTGAGGAAAATTTTAATGAGTGTCGAAAGTGTCTCGTTGGTCTTCGGGTTCGTTGCAGCAGTCACATTGGCGAATTGTGATTCCTGATTCTTCACAATTGAAGCAGAAATTGATAATGAAGAGCTCTTCACAGGCTGGATAGCAGGGGGATAACCCGTGGCAGTTCCAACACTCAGGTCTAATTTTTGTGCTTTTGAGAAATCTGTGTCCATTTGGTCAAGGCTTTCAGATCGTTAGACCTGAATATTTGAAAGCGATAGAAGCTTCTTCTTGATTGGACTCCTTGGTTGGGTTTTCCAGGATGTTGGCGATTTCATTTTTCCAGAGTGACCTGGAGATGTCGACAGAATTGTTGTCCTTTGGGAGATAGAGGCTCTAGACCGAGGACGGACGTCTTTATACCGCAGGATTGGCGCATCATCTATGGAAGGATACGCTGGCAAATTCGTAATATCTTCGTCTTGAGTTTCAACTTTTGGAACTTCGCTCTTCTAAGATTTTAAACTCCGAAGCTTTAGTTTCCAAGATCTCAACGTCAACTTCTTCTAATTTAGACATTTTCTTTTCCAAGATTTCAATCTCCCATCTTAAACTTCAAATTCGGAAGGTTGTGGTCGAGTATTCAGGTGACTGGATTTCTTAGGGTTCAAAGAATTCTGTGGAATTTCCGTTGTCAAGATTGACCTCGTCGAACCATGCACTGCAAGTCTCCAGTTCTACCTCAACTATTGAAGTCTTGGTACGCTCCAATTCAGCCATAATATCTTTTTTAGCGTCTCCGATGACTTCAGGATACTTTACCCAAAGGTTCAGGTTCGACAGGTTTTTCAAATAGTTCTTTTTCCTGTAGGTTAGTCCTTCACTGGGCCATTTATGCTTGTAACTCCTTATTATATCTTCTGGACAAATGTAAGACTTCTTCCTGTTCTTCTATAATCGTGTCCTGTTGCTTGAATTTTTGTTTCAGCTCTTCAACTGTATCTTTTTTTTCGTATTTTTTGCAGAGCTTTTGAATAGTAACCTTCTATGGCGGGGTCTGGATGGCAACTATTGTAGGTGTGCTTAGAGAGAGACTATGGGGACGACTACGGAGAACGGCTACGAAGTGCGATTATGAAGGGCGACTACGGTACCTGTGAATCAGAATCGCGATCGAAAACAGAGGTTGTATAGGGCTTGAGGTCTTCTATAAGGATTTTACTGCTTTTGGAAGGCGCTACGGAGATTCCTGATAACCCAGTCTCTCATAATTTTTAACTTCGTCATGTGTTCTTTTCCCAATTCGAGGGCCTGAAGGTCTATGACAGGTTCACCGTCTTCTCGTCTTGGTAAAGAATCAACGGGCTTAGAATCGCGACCATGTTTTAAAAGGCAGGGGGTAGTCTTTGAGGTAGGGCGGTATGTGTCATCATACGCGAAGCGAGACTCAGACAAATGTTCATCCCAGGAGCGATGGTTCTCATATACGTTTTTTTAGTGCCTAGATGACCTTCTTGGGGTTCATTATGGGTTTCTTCTAAAATCGTTTCACGTTTATCGTCGTTTGGGACGAGCTTTCATTCATTTATATCTTGAACCACGTTGAAATAACGGGGTCGGGTCGGTAGTGATAAAGTTTGATTTCTGCAATTCTCCATGTAGGACATTTTTCTGGGAAATTAGTTACAGCTAGTAAACGACGAAAATACCAAGAGGGTGTCGAGTTGCTAATGAGGTTGATAGTTTTTATATGGCCTTCATACTCGAGTAACGGTAACGCCCATCTCGAGAGTCTACCGATCGGATTTTTAAGATTATGCAGCCAACACAACCTTCCATGGTCTGTAATAACCGTAAAATGGCAACCCTCTAAATAGGCGCAAAACTTTTGAATGGCCCATTTAACACCAAGACATTCTTTTTCCGTAGTGTCATATTGTTGTTCCGAACAAAACTTTAATTTGATACTTAAAGACTCAATTACAACTTCCAAATACAATATTAAAAATAGCTGGGAATTCCAAAAAAATATTCTTCAAAAAACTGTTCCTGATGACCATGTAGTCAAAAAGATTTTATTAAAGGGATAGTTTTCATTATGAACTCAACTTATTTTAAATCCAATGGATCTTTTTATAGGCAAAAATTCGGTACGCCCATATTTTCAGTCATTTTTCCGATTTCAGCAGAAATAGTTATGGAAGATTTGGAGGTCTTTGCTTTCAAGAAGCTGGATTTTGTTTTGCCCTTTTACTTTGAGTATGTTGATGACACCTTATTATGTGTTCCTCTAGCAAAGTTACAGGCAGTTTTTGATGCTTTTAATAGTTTTCATTAAAAACTTCAATTTACGCATGAAATAGTGAACAATAATAGAATCAGTTTTTTGGACGGAGAAGTAATTAAGGGTCAGGATGGTAATATTATTACCAATTGGTATATGAAAAGTACATATTCAGGTAGAATTTTAAATTTCTTTTCGGCTCATCCTTTTCAAAACAAAATTGCAGTCATCAAAAACTTATTTGACAGCGCTCTAGGTTTGTCCCACATTTCATTTCACAAAGAGAATTCAAATAATGTTAGGAATATCCTTTTTTTAATCATTACCCACAAAAGTTGATTGAGCAGCATATGACAATTAGAATTCAACAAATCAAAAACAAACAAAGTAACATTTTATCTACAGATAATCAGAAAGAATTGAGAGAATATTGTTCTTTCAATACTTTTGTTCTTCCTTTTTTTGGTCAAATTTCGGAAACTATTGAATTTATGTTAAAAAAATGTAATATTCATACTATTTTCCGTATACCATTTAAAATGGATTCAATAATAACTTTTGGTAAAGATCCTTTAGATAAATTTGAAAAAGGTGGTGTTGTTTACAAGATCACTTGCAAGATCTGTAAGATGACTTATGTGGGACAGACTGGCAGACTTCTTAATACTAAGGTGGAGGAACACAAAAGTAATGTTTGTTTAGGACGTAATTAAAGTAATGAGAGAAAGAGAGAATTCATGGAAATGTTTTATATTAAAAAACGAAATAAGTTGTCTATTAATTTAAAAACTGATTTGGATAAATTAAACAAAAGTAATTCTAGTATGATTAGTTACATTTAGCAATAAGTTTTCATGGTTCTTGACTTTCTCTCATTTCTTGTTTGTTTATAGCGGATTTTCCTTTTGACCCACATTTAGTTATCAGGTATGGAGGCGATAGCGTCGTTATTTCGTCGCTGTTCCTACCTGCTCTAATTTTTCTTGCCTTGATAAAGGTGCTGTATGAGCACCGAAACGTTGGTAAATATTGTGCATGCTGTCATATTGTGATTTGATAATAATAAAAATAAAAAGGACGAAAGAAATAAAAATGAGAAGGAAGGGGATTTGGTTGGTTGACTTCTCATTTTTATTTCCTCTTTTTTATTTTTGTGCAAACAACAAATTTTTTTGTTTTTAGGAATTGCAATAGGAGCATTTTGTGGTGTTTGTCCAAATTTTATCGTTGAATTCTTGTTTTATTTTCAGGAATTCTATACATTAAAGGCAACCCTTCAATAAATGTATTTTGTAATAGAACTATTACCATAAACGGGGACTCGGTACGACTACAGACTAAAAGCTCGCCGTGCCGAACCTGAAACCAGGCGGAACCCCCCGAAGTGCCCCGAGTTCCCGAACGATAACGCGCGCGAGGGTCAGTCTTGCTCCGTTGCTAGAAGCGAAGCGTTGTCTTTTCCTCTCTCTAAAAACGCCACAGTGAAGTGCCTCCTGGAACTACTCAAAGTGCCTCCTGGAACCGACTCTAAGCCGCCTCCTGGGAAACCACAACGCCGATCCCCGGCCGGGCTTAACCATGTCGCCAACGGGCTTCCGCCCCTATTTCTCCATCAACGCCTGACCACGGGCTATCGGCTTTCGCCAAGATGTAAGTGGCAATAAATGTTATTGTCTTTTAAACATTCGAAGTTTTCATTGTGTCTCTACCTTCTTCTCGGTTTCCCACCTACTATTTCCCTCCTCGGAATTAACGCTGTAATACCTGGCGCCCAACGTGGGGCAGCAGGTATTACGGGGGTAGTGCCGAGAAGGGAAATGTGAGCCGGAATGCCGAGGGTAAGGTGAAGACACAATAAAAGTCCTAGTCATTTTCAAGGCTTAAAGAAGGCAATGTATTGCCACTTACATATCGGCGACGGTCAAAGAAAGAAAGACAGATAAAGAGTAGATATAAGATAAAGAATAGAAAGAAAGATAGACGGTCAGCTCGTGGCGACGGCTGATAGGCAGCATGTTTCCTCGCAGAGGACGGTATCTCGAATCGAAGGTCGATCTCAATGAGGGCCAAGGTGAGGGTGGTAACCCTTCCTTAAGTAAGCGATGTCGAAACCGACTAAGTCCTAGGTGACACGTAGCGGAGAGAGAGAGCAGGATTCGAGGCTAGCGATCAGTTCCATAGTGCTATTGTCTGTTTTCCTTACATGTTTGTTCGCAGTAACGTTAATATAGAGTATATTTTGGATTCGTTGGTTAATATATTCCCAACGCCCTTGTACGTATGTTTTCCCGTTTTCGTGTGGATTTGAGTAATTATTTCTATACCTGGAAGGCCTGGTATTACAAAACGAGTCGTGCGCTATATAAACTGGTTTCGGTATAATTTTTCCACAAAATTGGTATTTAAAGTTCCCTAGGTCTCCTTTGAGGTTATTTTGAAAACGCGTGGTGTTCTCGACTATTTTTAGGCTCTCGTTTTCCTACCTATTTTCTGTGTTCCTGTAACAAATATATATAAAAAAAGGTTTGTCGCTTGTAGTCGTATGTGGGTGAGATTTTGTAGTTGAATTCTGGTTAGGTTAAGTTTTTTTTTGTGTAAATTTTAGGTACAATTGTGTCTGATTTTAGCTATTTAGTTTTAATAAAAGTAGAACGACGAATAGTTCAAGTTATTAATAAAATGTAACTTAGAAATTAGTGAGAAAATAAGCTTGTTTCATACAATAATTTTTGTATGGAATGAGTAGTGAGGAATAAGTAAAAGGAAGTGGGTTTTGTTGTTAGCCCCCTTTTGAGTTTAGTTGTCTTCCTTTTCATCTTGATGTTTTTTCATTTCGAGGATAGTTCGTTTTAATTCTTTATCTCTCTTTTCTTTCTATTGGCGCCGTTCTTCCGTAATAACTCTGGCCTCTTCTTGTTGTTTGATTTCCTGCATAATCGCCTTTTCTTGTCTTTGTCTTTCTAGGTTTACCCTCACTGTAAGGGTGTTGCGCCAGAAAAGGTCTCTTTCGTATTATATTTGCTGTCTGCGCTTTTTTTGATTCTCAATTTCCTACCTCTCTAGTTCCTTTGCTTGTCGGTTGTATTTTTCTTGTAATTCTTTGTGCAAACGGTGTGCTTCTTCTGAACATTCCAAACTTAGCTTAAAGAGTTTTATTTGTAGCTCTGTAGTGTCTTGTAATTTTTCCGTTTTTGGTTTTTGGTTCGGTGATTTTCCATATCCTCTCTCGTAGTCTTTCCATGTTGGGTAGTACTCCCAGGTGTCTTCTGACTCCCGTACCCAATCTTGGTCTCCGCCCACGGCTCCTTCCAATTCTTCTTCTTCCATTGTTCCGAAGTTTTGTTGAAGACACTGGTTTGTTTCCTTTGGGATCATCTGTCTTACGTGGCGGTGGGGATAGTATTTTATGTCCGATTCTCTTATTCCTAGTCTTCTTAATCTCAGCCATTCAATTGCCGGGCAACTTTCTTTGTGTTTGGCCATGCTCATATCGAAGATTTGGTTTCTGCACATGGTGCATCTGGGTATTTCCATTTTGCTGCAAACAAAAATGTCTACTGTCTTTTTGTTCTTGAGATCTAGTGAGTTCCGATATTTCGGGTTGATTGAGTCAGTTCTGAGTTTTTTAGTTCGTTTGTGTTCTTAATGCTATTGATTCCTTGCCATTTTGCCATTATCAATTTTGAATACTCTATACTAAATTTGTGAAATATTTGGGACGCCTGTGTGCCATTATCTGTATTTACATGCTCTAATTTAAAATCATTTATATTCCATTCTCCAATGCTTTTTCCTTTAGGATTTTTTAATTCGTAAATCGTTGGGGAAATTTTCTTTTTAATAATGAAAGGACCTTCATACTAGTCATATAGTTTTCCTGCCTTTTTATCTTCTTTATTTGATAGTTTGGTTACCCTTTTTAAAACCCTATCTCCTATTTTAAATTCCAACGGTCTTCTTCTTAAATTGTATGTGTTAGCTTGTCTTTTGTTTGCTTTATCTAAATTTTTCTGAACATCTTCTTTTATTATTTGTAACCTATGTATGTTTTAATTATCTGTTTTATCGTTCTATTGTATCGTTCTGTCCGGTTAGCTTGTGGGTAATATTTTGGCTTTTTCGTGTGTCTAGTATCGAATTTTTCCCTTGATTCCCTGAAAGTTTTTAGGACAAATTCTGTGCCATTATCCGTGTGGAGAATCCGCGGCGTTTCCCAACTCGAAATGCCACGTTTGTGGAATTTCGACTCTATCGTTGTTCCGTTTTCTTTTTTAATCGGGATTATTTCGACTCATTTTGTGAATAGGTTCACGAACACTAAAATGTATTGGTTGCTTATCTTTTTCGAAATTGGTAACGGGCCCATGATATCGGCTGATACCATGGTCCATGGTTCTTCTAATACTCTTTCTCCCATTAATCCTATCTTATTTTAATTACTTGGTTTTACTCTTTAACAGATCTGGCAGTTTTTTACGTAACTGATTACGTCCGAATGTACCCCTGGCCAGAAGTAATGTTCGGACATTTTCGCGTAAGTTTTCTCTGAGCCTGCATGTCCTGCCTGGATTTTGTCGTGATTTTCCCGTAAAACTTGAACTCTAAGTTTTTTAGGTACGACTAATTTCCAGAGGTTTAAGTCTGGTAATAGACTAGATTTGAGTGGGTCAGTTCTGTAAAAGTAGAGTTGTGAATCTCTGATTCGCCATTTTTAATGTTCTTCGGGTCTTTTTGTAACTTGTCTGAATTTGGTAGAGTACCAGTCGTCTGTTTTGTCGTTAACGTCCGCTTTTGGATTTTTTACGCTACAAGCTAACGCAAACGCTATGTTTTTTGCTGGTTCTCCTGATCTCGAGAGAGCATCAGGGACTAAATTTGAACTACCTTTACGATATATGACTTCGTAGTCATATTCGCGGAGTTCTAGTGCCCGTCTGGTTAATCCGCCAGTGGGATTTTCAGGTTATGGAGCCACTTTAATGCTAGGTGGTCCGTGATTACTTCACAGATATAACCTTCTAAGTATGGTCTGAATTTCGTATTGCCCAAACTACCGCTAGGTGTTCTTTTTCGGATGCCGAGATTACGTAATTTACGTCGTCGATTGTCTGCGTAAGTACGGCTCCTAACCCCGCATTACTCGCGTCTGTTTCGAGTTGGAAGGGTTGTGTGAAATCTGGGCAGGTTAAAATTGGTGCTGAAGTTAGCAGGTCTTTAATTCTTTGGAGAGCCTCATCTTGTTATAATCCCCAATCCCATGTTTTGTCTTTTTTAAGTAGTCTGTTCATCGGTTCTATTGTTTCGGCAAAGTGTGGGATGGGTTTTCTGTACCAACTTGCCATCCCGATTATGCGCTGTAATTGTTTAATATTTTTAGGTTGAGGAAATTCTAGGATTGGTTGGATTTTTTCGTCGTCTATTTGGAGTCCTTTGTCGTTAACTCTAAAGAGGAATTGCTGTAAAGAGGAATTGCCATTTTAATTGCTGTTTATGGTCTCAAATTTTGTATTTTACCCTGAACTACTGTTTTATTTTTTATGGAAATCGCGATATTTTCGGACATTTTTTTTGTTGGAAATTAAGTGTTAAAAACTAGCGGGGATGCATTTTTTTCTGCCAGTCAGAACAGGTTTTAGCGTCTGGGCAAGAGTTCAGAAGCACGGGTCAAAGAAAGGCACCAGCGGTCGGCAGAAAAAAAGGCACCCCCGCTGCTTTCTGACACTTGCTTTACAACAACAAAAAATGTCTAAAAATATCGTGATTTCTACCAAAAATAAAACAATCACATCCTTCCCGGAGATTGCAAATAATTACAGAGCTCATCCGTTACAGCTTGGATTTTAAATCGCTTCAATATCTTCATTAGAACTGCAGATAATCTAGTTTTATATTTTTGTAATTTCAAGCAACAATTTTTATTATTTCTCATATTTGTCAACTATAATTTGTTCACAAATGTTTTCTTCATATTCATACCTTTTTTCAAAATTTTCCCATTGCCTCTTGTATAAGAAATAATCCTCTAAACTTGACTATTTTTAAATGTGCCCGAAATTCCTCACTTTTTTTACATTTTTCAGGCTGCAAAGTACAACATTTTTTTTACATTGCCGTATTCAAGCTCAATTACGTGAAAAACTTGCAGCTTTCACATGACTCTTTACTTATTACTCTAGCATTCTTTTTGGCTGATAGCAAATAGACAACTTAAAAATTTGTTATGATATTTCTTAAAAACTGAAAGATTGGTAATTACTGCCATTATTCTATGTATCATTCATTTTCTTCAATTTTGTACAACTTATATAATAATAAAAATTAATATTATTCGTAGTATTTATCAAATTGAAATTCATATACTCATATACATGCTATAACGAACAGTTCACAATTTATTTTATAAATAATATTTGTTTTGATTTGTAAAATGAAAAATTTCATTACGGCAATATAATTTACAAATAAATTAAGTGTTAAACAAATTTAAGAGTAAATTATAATTAATTGAATGATAATTATATTCACAATCCTTTCCGGATGATAACAATGGCAGAATTTACCTACAAATAAATTATGAGAAATCTATTTATTACTCCTTCAACAGAGAAAAAAATGAAAAGGAGCTCCTTATTGGAGGGTACGGACATCATACTTGGTGCCTTCTAATTATTTTATACAAATATTTTGTGACATTAATTAAATACAAATGACAAAGAAAAAATAAGTGATTGGTTCATTCTTTTTCACATAACAAATTTATAGGCGCGCGCCTTGGCACGCGCAAGACTACTAGTCTCTTTATATATGACTCGTGTATTGGGCTCGAAGCTACATCGTCAAGTCCACGTCCAGCAGATGATTTAGTAATGAGTTTGAGGATTCATCTAGGATTTATTGGTCGGTTGCTGAGAAGTTGATTCTTCAAACCGTATTCGGTAAATACTCTTGATAGCCAACCTCAAGCGCAAGATTTGATAATCGGTTCTTCGGCGAGCTTCTCTCAAGTCGTACAAAATTATAAAAATAGGGCGTTGCATCTCGTTACACCTCCTCTCACAGATCGAGGATAGTCAAAAAATGTTGACTATACCCGATATTTTGGCAGAATTAATAGTTATATTTATGCTTCGTAACAATAAAGTATAACGAATCGTTGAATTGACCCTTTTTTCGAATTAAAGAACATTTTGAACAAGGTTATATCGCGCAGTATCGTATGTCTAATAACAATTAATTTTGAGGAATTTTAGTCCTTTCTGGAAAGAAATATACCGCGGTGGTTTCATCTTATAGTGGCTAATATTATTACTACGATATTTTATGTGTAACTCAAAAAACCTCGGTCTTTCTGATGTTAATTTTGAGCAAAACGCTGGTTTTACAATTGTCCTGTTTTAAAGAAAAATTTAAATATTATAGGGTATTAATTTTGAGTGAAACGCTGACATCACAATTTTTTTTCTGTTTTAAAGAACATTTTCAATATTCATATTGAGTAAAACGCTGATTTTTGATATTTCTGTATGGAAGAACATTTTCAATATTACAAAATTTGTCATTTTGAGTAAAACGCTGTTTTTACAAATTTCTTGTACGAAAGAACATTTTCAATATTACAAAATTATTTATTTTGAGTAAAACGCTGCTTTGATCATGTTCCTGTAGGGATATTGATGCAATTTTTGCCATTATCCCTCTCGATTTCTGAATCCCAAAAAAGAAAGCTTTTTCAGTACTTGATTACAAACTTAATGAATTAGAGATAATTGTAGAAAGAAGAGGCAGAGGAAAAAATTATAGTACTCTTTTTGTTGTTGTTACTGGGCTGTATTTTTTATTGTTGATTTTTTTGTTTATTATGACGTGTTAAGGGTCGATTTTCACAAAAATAGCTTTTTTTAAAACTTTTTTTTACTTCAATGTTTGCTTGGGTGATTGCTGCATATTTTGATTTTGCTTGCTGGGGTTGTATTTTTTCTTCATTAATACATTTCCCCTTATTTTCATGAGTTGTTTCGCGCCAGTTATTGGTTTTATTGGATTTTCTGATTTGATATTTTGTATTTTTAAAAGTTGGTTCTTTAGCGATTTCAGTATAAAAGGTTATAAAAGGCTCGTGCGTTGATTAGTTTTGTAATACCCTTTTCTTGTTGAGACCTCCTACTAGTTTTATATTTACCTCGCAGAAGAGTTTGTATAATTTCTTCTGTGCTTCCTTCTTGAAGAAATGAAGCTAAATATGTATTGGTAGCATTTTTTAGAGTTCTGTAACTGAATTATTGATTAATTCAACAGTACATGCTGTGTGTTTCCCGATAATACATAGGGTTGAAAGTATTTTCAAGGCTGCATAAGCCTTTACTACTAAGAGGCTGTCCGACACTGCTGTCTGCTTATTACCTCTTACACGGAAAAAATTTATCCGTGAAAAAGTCACGAACTTGTAGCTAGGTCTCGGATACGAGATAAAAAAATGAAACATTACATCCTTATTTCTATGAGAAATATATGCATAAATTTCGAAGTTTCGTACGAACAGTTCGAATTTCCTACGAACAGTTCCTGAAAATTTCAGACTGAAATATAAAGAGGAAAAATTTTATTTGTGCGATTTAATTTATATTAATTTATAAATTCGCAACTCAGAAGAATCGAACCCTCAAAGACTGCTGACTCACCAGTTTCTAAACATAAACCAGGAGTGCGTAAACACGCGCAGCCATTGAGGCCAAACAAAATAGATATTATAAAACTTCTAGCCACTCATCCGATGAGCTGGAAGCACACATACGAGCACACGCAAGCACCGCGCGTTTGGGTGAGCATGTGTGCGGGCCACGTACAGGTGAACCTACTTCCTAGTTTCCAGATTTGTCGGGCAAGCTCGTGAGTGCTCTGGGAATCTTTTCCCAATCACTAGTAATATTTTTGTAATTATTCACGTAAAACAAAAGTAATGAACCGTTTTAGAATTTTCATATCGAGTTCGTCAATCTTTCTCAAAGTTCGCAGATTATTTACGAAAATACATGAATGTCTGATGAATTTTTCTCATATCCGAGGCCTAGCTACTATTTCGTGACTTTTTTACGGATACATTTTTTCCGTGTACAGTACATAATATCACCCAGGTGATCTCTCTGTCTGACGTTTTAATTTTCATGGTTGCATATGTCGGTGAAGAAAGTTTTCTTTCTATGCAGAACTGTCGTAATTTTTACCAAATATTAATTCCAAACAGGGTGTTCTTATATTGCAATATATTTTTTATTGCTAAATTATTAGCTAAGCACCTGTCGTATTTGTACTTAATATTAATAATTTTTTATAGTTAATTTAGGCTGAATAGTAAGAACTGCCCAATACGCCACGATGTAAGTTTGTAATAAGGATAGGGGTAGATTCTCTCTTTTCTTGAAATATATATCTTTTAGCAGGATCATAAAAGTTTCTGCCGTCATTATGAAATGTGGACTTTGTATAGATGGAAAGAATTGTTTTGATATGTTGAGATTTTTTTAAATTCTGTTTTTGGGTAGAATAGTATATTTACGTCTTTATCTTTATTACCTGAGATGTTTTCGCCAATGTGTCTGTTCCTGATACCTGGAGTCTCGTCACCAGTGTGTCTGGCCTAATTGAGAAGTTTATTGTTTTCCGATGGGGCCGATGGTCTTAGTTCTGATGGGCTATCTTTGGGCGGAGAGGTTAGTGCCTTGTTTTTTCCTAAATGCAGTAATAGGTTAGAGGCTGAATTCCAAAGTGCTCCTATAAGATGGAAAAATCATACAAATGCGTTGTGTAATACGTAACCGTGTATAAAGTTATCTGCGATAAATTTGTTTAATTTAAGTATTATTATTACTTCTATCAATCCTACATTTGTAGTACCAAGTTTGGTAAAGCTTGTCCAAAACTTCGCCCATGCAGATTCAGCTATTTTATTTATTCAGTCTTTGTCTAAAATTTTTGAAAATGAAAAGCCCCATGGTTTGTAATTTGTTGTCTCTTTACGCCTCGAGCTAGGGTATTCAATATAATCGATCTTTCTGCTGGGAGCATAATTTGGTCACAAAGTTTTTCTAGATCTCTTTGAGAATATATCCTACTGGTAGCTAGAGATGGAGGATTTGTATACTTCCATGTTTTTATTTGTTTCTGGCTCACGGTGGTCGTGAAGGAGAAAAAAGTCTTGACTAAAATGGGTCTAAAATCGGGTTTTACAGGAAGTTTCTACATCATTTATGGATTCAAAATCTGAAAAAAAATCCTAGCTGCCTCCTTTCGCGAGATATCGACGTTATAATATTTAAGTTCTTATACTCAGAATAAAAAAATTATTCAACGCACTCAGAATAATGTTCTCTTGTGTCAAAAGGATGTATCTTCACAAAAATAGAATTTCCTCTTAAATTGAAGGATAATAGGACTTTCATTTGTCTCAGTAGGAATCTTTCTGCAGCAAGCATTATCTTCTTGCAACAAACTTCATCTAATCTTGCAGCTAAATAATTCTGTTTGTATGAAAAATATATTCACGTGCTTCAAAACAAAACACGCAAGAGCACGATGCTTTTATTTCAAGACAACTTTTTCTCTGAGTGACTTGCGTATTCCATCATATCATGATAGTTTGCAAAATGAGCCAGGCAGATAAATGTTTTCATAATGAGAATATGAGAAAAGTATGTGCCACATGTGCTCTTGCGTATTTTGTTTTGAACTACGTAAATATATTTTTCATACAAACAGAATTACTTTACTGCAATATTATATGAAGTTTGTCACAAAAGGATAACGTTTGCTGCAAAAAAATTCTTTCTGAAACAAATGAAAGTCCTATAAACCTTCAATTTAAGAGGAAATTCCATTTTTTTCAAGAGACATCCTTTCAATCCGCTAAATTTGTATGAGTTGGATATATGTTGGTATTACGTGAATTTCAGGTTTGGGTATGTCACATTCTCCTACCTCTAATAGCGATAATGTTGCAATGTTTAATTGACAGGAGGCACAATCGTATTCTACGAAGCCTTTTATCGGGTTTATCCTTGATAGCACCCAAAGGAGCACTAAGAAGCCGTCTATTCTAAATTCCACTATCTGGAAGCGAGTCTTTTCAATTAATGGTCTTAATAATAAGAAAATTTCAATTTCTAGGTTTTACTAATAATTTATTATGGTCTTTTATAAGAGTTCAATTATAAATAATATATATTAATCAAATTTATTTGTCGATATTCTGTCGGTGAGCGTAGTTCATTCTCGAAACCCCTTTTTTTATCTGGAAGTAGGTTAATATTTTCTTATTGCTTGTCGTTTATTGGTATTTTGGATAGTTTAAAGCTATTTATACGGACTATTTTTGTTTTATTTTTTATATTTATTTTTACGTTGCCTTTTCCTAACACCTCGAAAACTTCGCATGGTCCTGAATATTGATTTGCTTTGCGTATTTTGCCGCCTTATAATAAGAATGCATTATATCCTGCCTTAAAATTGTGTGGAGTAGCTTTTTTATCATATTTTTCTAATTTTTCATGTTCCAAAGGGGGTTCGCTTGAAGGCAGACGCACTAAAGTGGGATTTAAAAGCCCTGACACATGGCCTTGAAGCTTTATTACTCGGCGAGAAAAAATCGCAGAATGTTGAGTCAAAGACAGAGATATTCTTCAACATTATACGTGTGAAAGGATGTCAGTTTGATTTTCGTCAAAAAATTGTTGCCTTTCCTGTGACACAAAATGTGTGAAAAACAGGATAAATGACCATCAACTTTCACTACGTCGACTTTGAAGTCCTCTACACGTTGAAAAATTGGTACCAGAAATTTGAAAAAATTCATGAATATTCAGCAACGTTTACTTAACAAGTGGCAATTTGCTTTAATTCAATTTAATGTTTATTTTAATTAGTAGAGCTAGAAATGTAAAAAATAATGATCTCAGTTCTGGATAGAGATCTCAAGCTGAACTCTAACTTGAAAGAAGTTTCTCGATTTAGCGTTTTCATCTCAAAAGTTGATTGGTCAATAAAAATTATTAATGTCTGAATTAAAAGCGTCGGAATAATTACGATCTTAATGAGTTTCAATACTTGAAAACTCGTATCGAAAAAACGCCCTTTCTCAGCATTATCGAATTTAAGCGTGAAAGAGATCCCTTCCAAAAGAAGGGTCAAGCTCCCAGTAGCCATAGGCGTAGGCTGAGTCTCCTCTTCACGGTACATGAGACATTACGAATTTTCATAGCGTTATTCAGCCTTTAAATTTCAAATTTTTTAAACGTCTAATTAAACCAATGTTTCAATCTGAATAAAATGTAAATGGTCCACTTTTGATTTTTTGTGAATGATGTGATTGATCATGAAAAATCATGAAATCGGGACAATATCCGACTCCTTGAATCTAAATTAAAAGCACGAAGAGTGAAGAAGAGAAATGATTAAAAATCAAATTAGACTGCAAATATTAACTGATTTTTGTCTATCTTTTTTTGATTTTCTCGTAATAATATAACGAGGCCAATGCAACCTATGAGTTAGTCTTACCTGCCTTACATATAACGTCAAATTCGGACTCGGCTAATTTTAATTTCCATTTCATGACCCTAGAGCACGGGTGTTTTGAATTCTGAAACTACACTAGTAGTTTGTGGTCAGTAACCGAATATATTTACGTCCATAAACTTAAGGTCTAAATTGTTGTACCCCATGAGTAATTGCCTAAACTTCTTCTTGGTAAGTGTCGTATTTTTTTCTGCAACGTCCAAGGTTCGCGAAGTATAATTTACGGGTCTACCTTTTCATTTGGTTCCCTGAGATAATATTGCTCCTATCCAGTGGCGGATCGACCGAATAGAAACGGCATAATAATCTGATCCTCTTGTCAATATTGTACGCTCCTGATGAAAACTTATTTAATCATTCGAAAAAACTATGGATCGGAGAGGGGGCGGCAATTTCACAACTGCCGAGGGCGGCAAATTGTCTTAATCCGCCACTGCTCCTATCGCATATCCAGAAGCGTCCGCGGTTAAAATAAAGGGTTTAGTGAAATACGGGCGCTGTAAAACAGGTTCTTCGCAATGTTTTTTCTTTGAAATATCAAATGCATTTTTTTGTTTTTCCGTCCACTTAAAAACCCTTTTAAGTTGGTTCAGCGGACTCGCAATTTTTGAAAATTCGTCAATGAAACATCGATAGTATCCAGCAAAACCAAGAAGATGCTTGATATTTTCTTCATTTTTGTGGGTGGGCAATTTTCTAACTGCTGGTGGATTCCATGTCAAGCGGATCAAGAATTTTCCTCTTGGAAAGGGATTTGGCTGTAACTCGGCGTATACAATCCTATATTAGTAAAAAAATGCCCCCGAATATTTTTAAAAAATTTGCAAAAATGGCGGAGATATGGGACTTTGAAATGTTTTGTAACTTTTTTTGGATAGTTCTATCTCTTTGGTTTTAATTAATCGATTCAACTTTTTAAGGTCTGAAATTGTTTGTAATGGCATTTAAATTTAAACAAAAAAATGTTCATGAACAAACAAAATGTTTCGACATTATTTTGAAAACGCAAAAAACTTAAATCGCGTTTTTGAAAACACGTGTGTTCTTGCATTTTTAAAAATTTGTTGTCGAAGAAAGCCAAAAATGTGTTTTACCAGCCCTTTAAGTTTTATCTTGGGACCGCAAGTAGTTTACGAGAAAAAAAAATAAATCTCAGGATTCATTGTCAAAGTATTTCTTTAAATAATTGAATAAGTAGGAGCGACATATGAACGAATAATGTGGGTATGTTAAAATTCTTTGATTCCAGAATCAAAGAATGAATTATTTTTTAAGAAGAACCTTGCACCTTGACGAACCTGGTCTTTACTTCTGTCCTAGATATGGGAATTACAGCGTGTATTTTTTGTGTACCCTCAATTGTAATAGAATTGTTAAATCTGTCACTTAAAAATGCTTCTTTTACATTGTTATTCCAGAATTTCACATGAATATCTGTAAAGTGTGTTTTATCCCAGCCGTAAATTTTTCTAGCGTTAGTAATTTGATTGTCGTATGCACGCTGAAGGTTTGTTTTAGCAGCCGCTCTTTTATGAATGCCACTAATACCATCACAAAGCCCTTAGCCATGTGCAGTTGCATGAAAGTTCCATTCTGCTTTACATCCAAAATATTTGAAAATATAGGACTGTATACGCCGAGTTACAGCCAAATCCCTTTCCAAGAGGATAATTCTTGATCCGCTTGACATGGACTCCACCTAATACGATTGCTTTCCATCTCTATCAAAGAAAGCTAATATCTTATGTACGAGAGAAAGTGGGAATTACTGTAAAATTAGTAATATAAAATTCAAATGGTTCAGCATCGCAGTACGAATATCGTAAGAACTTTGCCAACTGAACACTCAACGAGCAAGATTTTGGATGTAAAGCAGAATGGAACTTTCATGCATCTGCACATTGCGAAGGGCCTTGTTGATATTAGTGGCATTCTTAAAAGAACGGCTGCTAAAACAAACCTTCCGCCTGCATACGACAATCAGAATACTAATGCTAGAAAAATGTACAACTGGGCTAGAACACACTTCAAGGACATTCATGTGGAATTCTGCAATAAAAATGCAGAATAAAAGGCAAAGATTTCTTCTGATTCCGAGGAGTACCCGTATTTGAAACCCCGGAGCAAAATCCATAAAATAATAATGTATTCTTTGATTCTGAAATCAAAGAAGTTTAAAATACTCACATTGTTCGTTCATATGTCGCTCTTACTTATTGAATTATTAAAAGAAATAATTTAACAATGGAAATTGTGACTAAAGAGATTTTCACCTTGACTTCAAAATTTTATAAATCGATATCTGATATTGAAAGCATTATTTAAGGTGTCTAAACGGTCACATAATGAGCGACGTCCGAAGATAAAACTTACAGGACTGGTGAAGCATACTTTTGGCTTTCTATGACAACAAAATTTAGAAAATTCAAGAACACGTATTTTTAAAAACGCAATTTCGGTTTTTTGAATTCTCAAAAAAATATCAAAAACTTTTTTTTTTCTTAATAAAAATTTTTTTGTTTTAAATTAAATGCCATTATAAACAATTTCAGACCTGAAAAGTTAATTCAGTTAATTGAAACCAAAGATATGGAACTATAAAGAAAAAGCTACCAAAAGTTTCAAAGTCCCATATCTCCGCCATTTTTTCGAATTTTGTGAAAAAACATTTGAAAGTATTTTTCATCACTGATATAGGAATGCATACGCTGAGTTACAGCCAAATCCCTTGTCGAGAGGAAAATTCTTGTTCCGCTTGACATGTACTCCACCTGCTTCGACTTTTTTCGTATCTAGGCGTATACCGTCTTTATTAATAATATGACCTGAATAACCTACTTCAGGCTTCAAAACTTCGCACTTGTCTAGCTATAATTTCAAATTAGCAGAACGTAATTGCTCCATCAGATTATTCAATTTTTTCTTATGTTCGTTAAGAGTATCAGGGTATAAAACAATATCATCAAGATGAACGAAAAATTCTGTTTCTTGTAACCCCGTTAATACTAAGTCCATCAAGCCCTGGAAGGTAGCTGGGGCATTTTTTAAACCGAAAGGCATACGATCAAACTCCCAATGCCCGTAGGGGTTGGAAAATGCTGTTTTGTGTGTATAGGGGGTATCTATGCTGTCTTGACATGATAGGTGGTACGTCTTCAGTTGTTCATATGCTATGTTTGAGAACATTGGTTGCTCCTAATTGTTCACCCAGTATATGGAATTGATTAGCTTATTTAGTTATCAGTTTCATTACGTGTGCTGATTCTTCATTATTTAAATAATCTAACCGTAAAAACTATTTTATTTCTTCTGTTCTGTCTTGTTTAGTAATTTTAAAGATTTTGCATGATTGATCTAGTTCCATTTCAACATGATTTCAAATCTATCCAATAATTGATCGGTAGAATTATGTTGATTACTTTTAGTTGGTTTGGAAAAGTATAATTTGAGTAATTTTGATTACTTTTTTTTTAGTTTTCTTTCTCATAAAAGTCTTGCAATTCTACTTTAGGAATTTCGATGTTAATTGATTGTGCACATGTGTTTGCTACCTTTAAATAGGCACGACCTTTATTGTTACTAACAACTTTATTACCTATAAAGATTCCACCACCAACGGATGTAAGCGGTATATAAACAGCTTCTTTTTCTTTATTTATTACTCCAACAAAAATATTTGTTATTAATCTAGCAGGCATTGTTATATAATCTTGAGATTCGAATGGGTAATGTTGTTTTTTAATTTTTAGTTGTTTTTCTGCATAATTAATTCTTACTTTGTTACTTTGAAAAAATGCAGTGCCTAAAACTCCATCATGTTCAACTGGTACTGCATCTGGTATTAAATTAAAAATGACTGCATTTCCAAATATATTAATTTTTACTTGACCTGAAGTAAAAACAGGATGTTCATTTATTCCGGTGACTCGTAATTGTTCCTCTTCGTTAACAGTCAGGTTAGATTTTATCATACCTACCTCAAGTAAATTTGGTCCTACCCCTGTATCTATCAACATGGTGACAGCGTATCTAACTCCTTTAGTAATTATTTTTATATAAGGTATTGTACTGCTCACACTCAAATGATATTTTTCTGTCTTCATTTTATCATGTGAGTTATTTTTATTAGAAAAAACGGGTGCACTCGATTTTTTGCCTGTGTCTCCTTCTGGGCACCTTACTAAAGGAGAGAGTTCTAGTTTCCCTGGTTTTGTGGTTGATTCTGAGTTTTTTGCGACCTGCTATTGTTCATTCTTGCTCTATAATATTTAATTATGTGCCCTGGCTTTTGCAATAATTGCATATTATATTGGATCTCGTGGCGCGAGGATTTGCTTGGGTGGGATTAGGGTGGAATGGGTAATTACGAGTATTTTGTAAAAATTACCTATTTTGTCCTGAAAAATTATGTTGTGACATATGTTGCTGTGAAAAATGATTTAACGTTCATGACCAGCCCTGGCATTCATGAGGACCCCACGGTAGATCTCGCGGATGGTTCTGAAATTTATTTTGTGGATGTTGATATTGATCCTGATTTTGTCGATCTTGGAATTGGTTTTGTTGTCGCTAGTATTGACCTTGATTTTGTGGATACCTTTATTTGTTTTGAAACTGCCTAAATGATGTGGATTCTACTGTCGGTTTTTAAATTGGTTCTGTGATCGCCCACCATAATTGTTATCTCGTAAAAAATACAGGGGAGTACTGTTATTTGAAAATGCTCTTTGAATAAATGGATTTTTCGGGTTATTTATTTGGAAACATGATGATGCAGTATGTCCTCTTCACCCACAATATTGACATATCATAACTTCTTCTTCCACTATATTAACATTATGCTAATCTTCTTCCTACCTCTAATGCCTCATACGTGATTCCGTGAAGGGCATTTGCTTCCTTGATTCTTATCTCTCGTTCTGGCCCTTAACCGCGAGTAAAGCATGCGACTACTATTTTTTCTAAAGCCTTTTTAAAGTTTTCGTCAAGTGTATTTTTATTGCTGATTTCATATGTGTCAAAGATTCTTTCTGTGGCTTCGATAATTCTGGAAGTGTATGATAATACATTCTCATTTTCCCACATAAACATTTCCCCTAACTCACCTTACAATTGGTAAACGGACTTTACCGTGCATATAGTGTTGTTAATCTTTCTATTAGCTCATCAACTTTATTATAAGTATTTCCATGAATTCCTTTCCCTGCCTCCCCAATTATTTTACTACGGATTAACTAAACGAGATTTTCGTCAATACTGGACTGTTTAGAAGCATTCCCTTTGTTTCTTCACATTCCTTAATAAATATTGAAAGGAGAAGGTTTCTTCCATCAAAAATCGGTACAATTTTAAGAGAATCGAGGAGAGAAACTTGTTGATTAGTTGGAATTGACATTTTTTGGGGTGTGTGATTATTGTTTAAAATAGCAGATGATGGTGTTTGAGGTAACTCAGATTTTACAATCATGGGAGGTTTACTTGTTTTTTTTTTATTGTTGTCTGAAATTTCTGAGAAAATACTAGTAATATTGTTCTGATTCTTAGATAAAAGTTCGCAAACTAATAAATGATTATTATTGTTAGTTACAGTTAAATCATTTGTTATTTCTTTAATTTAATCACTGGTTAGAGTTAGAGGTAAAGTTAATTCCTCTTGAATGTGACAATTGGGATTTTCGATTTCATTTATAAAATAATTCTCAGTTTCATTAGCAAGTGAACTACTATTATTATAAATTAGAATTACACTGTTACTTTCTTCAGGATTTTGATGAATACTTCTGTTGGATTTAAAATATACGTGCCCTCGAAAAGAATTCTGTGTAGAACTAAATATATTATCTTCAGTTATTGTGTCACTCGAATTAGATTCATTTAATTCGTCACTGCTACAATCAGATTCTTTCGTTGAATTTACTACGGGTCTATGCACAACCTTGAATGTTGAAGATTCGCTAATTTTAGATGAAATTGCTTTTCTAAGTTTCTTTCTAATTTCTTGGTTTTCCAGTAGATTTTTAATTAATTCTTGGTTATTCTTAGTTTGAGAACGAGTTAAGCGTTGGGTTTCATCATGGGGATCTGGATCAGACATTTATCACATCATGTATATGGAGAAAATACAAGAAATATGTGTACAAAAATTAGTGACGTTAACGCAAACTAACATTTTTATAAACAATGTACTTTTAAAGGTATTTTAATAAGAAAATGAATGAATTGGAAATGTATATACATATACTTTTGAAAAAATGTCACTAGTATTACAATATAATAATGTCAATGAAAATAGTCATAAATAGTAATAAGGTAGTAATAGTAAAATAGTAATAGTAAGGGCTAACAGAACATTTTCCCCAGACGGTCAATATTCCAAACTATTTGTATGTGATATCATTGCCTTTGGTTTCCCAGCCGCTGCGATGCACCAAAAATGATAAAGGGAATATGTTATGTCCTAAGTAATTAAGAAACACATAAATATCATTTGTAACCCATAAGTTAACTAATTAATACCCTTTATTGCTTCCCATTTCCTGGTTTGTTAGAATAATTTATTGTAGTGGGATGAGGGTGCCAATTACAAATCCTTAACGATATTATGATTATAAAATCATTTATTAAATGATGATACCATACTTATATATATATACTTGATACTTTACTTTGTAAAGTTGAAATAAGTTGAAAGGAACAAATAAAGATATAAATTATACAAGAGATTTTTAGGGATTCGATAGATTTATGATTTTTACAAAGTTTTTACTTACTTTCTCAAGTTGATTTTGAGCTGAGAGGAAACCTCTCAGGAGATAGTTCCGTACAAGGACAGTAATATTAGAGTAATAAATTTGTCACACGCTGTTTTCTCGACTTCTTTCTCGATCCAGGAGTCATATCGAATAGTCACTAAAAATGTAAGCGATTGTTTTCGTGATACATGCATTTTTAGATGAAACTATTATTCTATTAAATTATTGAAATGAGATGCTTGAATAAAATGTATGCTTACTAGTTTAAATTAGAAAAATGTATTAAACTAAGTGACTTTTTTAGTTTATATGTCACACTTCCTTGACATAATTTAATATGTTACTTCATTTATTTATTAATTACTTAATACAAGATCTACGAGACCTCTCTTATATGAACTCTCTATACAGGGAGATTTTCCAGCAAGAAAATAACCAATAATTGACACTATTCAAAAAAACTGTAGATTGCCAGCATCTGACAAAATTTTTTATACCGATTTGTCTTATTTTTTGCTAGAAAATTGCCCTATGCACATACAGAGTTCAGATAATAGAGGTATCGCAGATCTTGTATCATGTAGTTACATATTAAGGACTGAAAAACTTTATTTTATCAACTTTTTATAAATATACTTATAATATCCGTAATAAATCTAGACTCAATTATTAAACACAAGATTATTATGCAGTAAGAAGTAAATTGATTTAGACCAATATATTAATTTTCATAGTATGTGTGTAATGTTCATTGAATCAATTCTACTGTTCTTATATTGAGTCAATTGATGTGATTCTAACTTGATACCATAGGTATCTTTGAAGTATATCTGACATTCGTTTCAAATTAATACCTAATTATTCATAGGAAAATATTCAGGCATTATGCCGAGAGAAATTATTTCTTCGTCAAATGTATTAATTTTCTTGTCTCAAGAACATGAAAATTTTTGTAATTAAAATAGTATTCAAAATAATTGGATGAATTTACTTGGATCAAGAAACACTCAGTTAGAGTTTTAGTTACTTATCATGAGAATATACTAGACTTAATTCAATATTTTATCAAAATTCACGCTAACAAGTGACGCGGAACAAATTAATTCAATAGTTATTTGCCTTGAGTAAATATATTCTTGATTCAATTAGTTGTTTTGATTCTATTATTTTCTTGATTCAAGAGAATCGGTCCCTTGTAAAAAGAAAATACTGGTTTCTTTCAAGCAAAATCAGCCAAATAATTTAGCCTACTTGATTTAATGCACATTTTTTCCGTTTATAGGTGAAATGCGGCGAGTACTTATTATTATTATTATTATTTTCAACTTGTTTTCCGGTGAACGCGGTTTTTCATCATAGCCACGGACTAAGTCAAGTATCCAATGAGATGAGGATGTTATTAGTTGATTTAATACGACGTTTGAAATCGTTTGGGATAATGTTGTAGGTACAAAATTAGGAGCATGGTGTAGTTTGCAGTTCGTCTTTTACTGCTGTTATGCTTACACAGCGGCCGCGAGTGTTGGAGGTGACAACAGTCGCCTCTAGATGCATTCTTAGAGCTACCATGTATCATTCTCTAGGTTTTTAGTCGCTTGATTTCTCATGGTCTAGGAAGTTTCTTACAATGCGATAGGTATTTAATAAAACCGCCTTCTGAGCTGCTGTCAGTACCCTACTGACCCCTAAATGTTAAAGATGTTCAGTACATCTTGCGTGCACATTGCCTGTAGCCGAAATCACAATAGGATGAATAGATGCATGTTTCACATTCCTCCATATTGTCTTTACTTCAAGCCTTAGATCGCTATACTTGTGGATCTTGGTTGTATAGGTAACCTGCAAATTTCGGTTGAGTGGACAAGCAATGTGGATGATGTAATCTAGGTTTTCTCAAAGGGGCATTGGAATGTATCTATGAAAAGGCATCATTTCTGTTAAGAGTCCTAGGTTTAGGGCAAGCTGTTGATGTATAATGCCCGCCACATCGTTATATCTGTGCGTATATTCTCTTTGAGCCATTACGCGAAAACCATCAATAATATGCTCGATGGATTCGTTGGTGTGTATACCATTAAGCCATTTCCCTTTCAGGGTAGGCGTGACACTACCCGATTCGGGTAGTGTTTCTAGGTGGATAGTTTTCTTGTATCTCCACATAATCGGCACTGGTTAAACACCTCTTAATGTAATATGTGTTTGCTATAATTCCTGGTGCTGAAAACCCTGTACAGAATCGCAATAACGAATCCTTGCGTTTCGGAGTACAGGACGCCCTTTCCCATCCAAATATTGGATGCCTCAGTATCCACTTCATGTTGATCTAACGTTTTGGGGTGCTCGCGGTGGATGGCTTTCTGTCTCCATTGCGTTTCTTATTCCTCTATGGTTTCTGCCCTGATATTTAAGGCCTCTTCTAAAGGCAAGTTCAAGGGCGTGTAGTCAAGATCAGTTTTACAGATGGTATTGTAAAGCGCAACATCTCGCTTGCTGTTAAAATAGTCTCGCAACTGTATAACTCGTGACTTGAACAGTTTGTTGACATCTACAACGCCCCTACCCCTTTTATGTCGTGGTAGAACTACCCTTTCAATCGCCGAATTACTGTGGTGCATTCAGTGTAGTTTTTTGGGATTTTGCTGTTTGCATCAACGTTATTAATGTCCGCATGTGGTTCTAGTGGATCCGGTACTTTATGTTCATTATTCCTTGCACCTATGCCTTCACCTTCAATCAAGTCTTCGTTGTCGACATCTTCCAAAGGGAGTTCATCGATAGGAAGCTGCTGTTCCACTTCCATTTTGATGGCAGCTATTTCAACAGCCAAACGCAATCTGTTTACAGATATTGAGCGTTTTTGATCTGCTACATTCTGCTCATTTATTCCTGTGTCTAGTTCTGAGTATTTAAGTGAGGAGAGTCGATGATGTTCTCTCCTTACACTTTGCCCACTTTTCTTTGCCAAAAAATAAAAGCGCATTACATCTCTATTCATATGGTATGTCCATTTTAATCGCCTTCTTGGTTGTTGAACCTCCGCCTCTGGCTTTGGCTGTATCAGGCTATCTACCTCTGGAGGATTTGGTGGTGCTGGATCATCACCAGGTTGAGAAAGAACATCAATTGCCGCTGCTTGTTCGTGTGACGTGGCTTCGTCTAACTGATTTTCATTGCCGTCGTTTTTCCACGCCAAATCAACCTGTAGTTCAATCTCCATTGCTCGATCTTCTAAGATGTGTAGATTAGTCCTGATGTCCTTCACCTCAGCGATAAGATCTCTTAGTGCGACATTCTCTATTTGATGATACTTTGCAGCAAATTTCGTTCTAAGATTGTACCCTTTTTCGCGTGGGGTTTCAAAGTCCGGTCTTTCATAATAGAGACGCACCAATTCCTCATTCATCGTGGTATTCCACTAGATGCTCTCCCACCGTATTTCAGTTATTATTATGGTGGCCCACCTTCCACCCACAGATACTCATGACCTGGTACTTTGCTACTAAACACGGTCGCGAAACGCGGCAAGTGATTAGTAGATTCGTTGGTATCAGTCGTTGTTTTGGAACTCTATATTCTGCTTGCGCATTCGTCATAATTCACGACTATACACACTGTACAGCCCGTCTATGGGGATCCAACATTCATACTGGAGAGCCCATTTATAGGAATCCATCTTTCTTACAAACGCTAGTTCCAATGCCAACGACTGAGACCAACGATTCAAAATATAAACGTTATTTACATTAAACGGCGAGAGACAAGTATAACTTCACACACGCACACAAACATACGCATCACATTCATCTGCCGTGTACGTGGGATGGCCACAGAAGGCTACTTTAGCCGCTTCCATTGTTCACGCCCGGAAAACTTCGGACGATGCGGCACCTTGTTCACCCTCCACACGTCAGTATCTCCTGCTTCAGCTCCGAATATTTTTGGATCTTCTCAGTATATCGGAGCCTAATGTTATTGTTAAGGGGAACGCTTATGTCTATTATTCGCACGTGTTGAGCACGTTAATCTAACCAGAAGACATCTAGACGCTTGTGTCTGTCTAGATGGTCAGTTAGAATAGTCCTGTACCAGTAAAGGAGATGGTGCTCGTCCTCTAGTACTTTAACTGGGTTATATTTGTAGCAAGGCTGAAATCTCTCTAGTAAGCCAGTGTTAAGGGCAATTTTCTGGTGAATGATCCCAGCAACATCATTATGTCTGCGCGTGTATTCTTGCGAGGCAAGCGTCGTACAGCCATTAATGATGTGCTCGATGTTCTCATTGGGATCTCCACAAATGCGGCATCTGTCAATAACTGCCGCCAAACTGAGGATGTGTTTTTGTTAATTCCTCGTCTTGATTACCCTGTCCTGGATGGCAATGACAAATCCTTCCGTCTCCGGAAAGAGTTCTCCCCGCCCTAACCAGAGGTTTGAAGCATTACTATCCACGCAAGGAAGATCTACTGTTTGGGCGTGTTGCTTGTGCAGCTGAGCTTTTCAGCGTTGAGATGTCCGCTGTTCTGGAAATCAACAGCTGCCAGTTTTAAGGGGGTATACAGGTCAACTTTACAGATGTAGTCTTAGAGTGAGATGTTAGTCCTGTTTTGGAAATATTCGCGCAATTGCGTAACCTGAGAGTCACACAATCGACGATCATCCACGATCCCTCTGCCTCCAAGCTTGCGTGGCAGAAATATTGTCTCTACAGCTGTCCTTTCATGGTGCATTCGATGCTCAGACATTTTCACGCAGATGATTCTGTTAAGCCTTTCGAGGTCAGTCCTGGACCAGGTGATCAAACGAAAATAGTATTTCAGGAGAGAAATGGCATAGGTGTTAATTGCCTTTGTGATGTTCATCGACTGAGGCTAGACGCCAAAATCTGACTAAGGCGACCCGAAAAAGCAGTCTCAAGCTCCTTTTGAATTGAAGAGTGGAGCGGACTCCTCGCCGGCAATATGCCAAGGTACCTGTATGATTCTTCATCAGTCATCGCCTCAATCAGAGCGTGGTAATCCAGTATCAATGGAGCATTTATCTCTCCACGAGAGAATTCAGCTTTCTGCATTTGTCCAAAGCCAAAGACATCCTGATGTCATAGGAGAACTGCAGCAAGATGTTAAGTAGGCTGTTCAGTTTCGACTTTGAGCTTGCATGAACCTTTATGTCGTCCACGTACAGGAGGTAACTGAGTTGAGACTCAGCCACTCCCACCTCAATTTTGAACCCATAGGACCTGTTTTTGAGTGTTCAACTTAGTGGGTTCAATGCTAAACAAAACCATAATGCGCTAAATGAATGACTTCGGAAGATTCGTCGTTTAATGGGCAAGGGCCGGGTATCCCTCATCATCCCACGACTGAAACATTTAATCTTTGTGCACCACGTGTGCAGAGCGTGAGACAACCACACTTTTAATCGTGACTTGGTCCTTACAACCACGGGGGCCACAACAGCAACCTTTCTGTTCTTCGGAGACGAAGTCAGAAATGATAGCCGTGAGACATTTATAGAGGGACGAGGGGCAGGTGATTGGTCGATAATCACTAGGACTACCAGCATCTATCTTTTTGGGTATCATATACGTTACGCCTTCCGTCATAAAAGAGTGCAAGTGGTCCTGGTTCTCCAAGATGTTTTGAAGGGCCCCAGCAAGGGTGGGGTGCACAACCTCTAGGTATTTGTACCAGAAGCTGTGCACCTCAACCACACCCAGAGCTTTCCAGTTCTTAGCCCTCTTCAGGATACGTGTTATATCGGAGGCTGAGATGGATAGACTACTCATCCCAGGCAACCTTGCAACTCTGTCCTTTTCTAGACGGAGCGACCTCGTGTCCAGTTACTCGACCTATGAGTACCCCAGATGCTCGACCAATATGTGGTTATTGCCTCGGCCCTAGGTGGTTCACAATAATTTTGATCTTGTTTTTGCCATCTGCAAGTCCACGATAGAAGCGTCTTTCGTCTGCTTAAAAAGTTGCATTGCCATTCCTTCTCGCGGTCGCTCTCTCAAATCGTCGCAGTCGCTCTGACAGGATCATCAGCCTCTACTTAAGATAGTCAATCACTTTGTCTAGGTTCGTAGATGTTCTTGTACTGATGTTGTGCGGACGAAGAATCTCCTCCACGTGGCGATTTAGTCTATGTGACCGATTGCCCTTTCGAAATTGATACAACCTTCTGAGTTTTGCTCTTATTTCACTAATCTCGCGCAAGAACAGAGGTAGTATCTTAGTGTTTAAGCCGCAAACTAACCGGAGAAGGTCCTTGTTGACTCTAAATGTTGGCAGACCGATTCTCATTGATGGTTATTGATCTGCGAACTCTAGGATGGCATCAGTAAAGCACACCATAAGACACAGGGTTTCTTCACTCAGCTCTTCAATGAGCTCAGCAGGAGCAGGGGCAGGCTCCAGCGGCTGCATGCCTTACGACTGTCGACCATGAGACAGTCGCCTTGCCACATCCCCCAGATGCCACCTTGTCCGTAGCGTCTTATATGACGGGTATATGAACCTCCTCTTTCACCACATCTGCGGGGTGCGCTGCACGTGCTGCTCATTGTTGTTGCACCTTTTTTCGATGTTACTTATTTAGACCTCGGATATAAGGTGGCGCCGCCTAATGGATCTCAATTGACCAGCAAGATGATGTTCAGTCACTCTATGGGCCAGCCCGAGATGTGAGCCCATGAAGAGACGATGTTGTTCGCCCTTGACCGGCACCCTCTGTGCCTTTGTCCGAAAGTGACATCTGATCACGTCTCTATTCATTTCCAGCGTCCACTTGATACTCTTCTTGGCCTGCGCACCTTGGAGTTGTTGGCGGAATGCATTGTCATTCTCAGATCATATTCTGTTGATGGTTCTTCTAGGAAGGGGGTTCTTGTCTATTATCTGACGCGTTCTTTGTTCAAGGTCGTCTACAGTTACTGTTCTCATTTCCGGGAAATTCGCTTCAAAGTTTTGGCGAAAGGCCACCCCGTCGAGAAAATTTGTGGTCGCTCCCGTTTCGTATTCAAATTGGCAGCGCATCAAGTACTCATCATGATAAGTTTGGAAGTTGATGCGCTGCCGTGACATTCCTGTGGAAGTGGTCGGCTGGCGGCTTCCAACCGAAACATCCTCCGCAGGCGCAGCTGATGTTCTGCTGCTTACCACTTCTGACTGATGTTCTGGCTGGATAGTAGCCCTTTCGGGTATCCCAATGAGATCTACCTGTCCTTCACGTAGCTCACCACCACCGGCTTGCATGCTGCCACCACCAGTGGTGGCACCAGGGGCACCCCGACGATCCTTTCCTTAGTCCCTTTCCTCTTCGTTCTCTGCCTGTCTAGCCTGAGCAACCCTGTCAGTAGCAATGCTACAGTCAACATAGGCGTCAAATTCATGAGATCCCTACCGCGACGCCAACGCAAGAACACCTTCGGTATGGTTTTAGAAGTTGTAGGCTCCGGAAGCTACGATCATGGTTCCTTAGAACAACCAATCCCGACGCAACTGGAACGTGTACGTCATCCGCTTCTGCTCCTTCTGTCCTAGAAGGTAAGCAAGAGCAGGAAATTTACGCGAGATAAAATCGTGCAACACTGTTCCTTGGAGTCAGGTCTCTAGCCGCGGATGACCTTATGCGGCAGACGCGACAGTTGAAGATGAAGGTTTTACCTCTGGATACTTTTGTAGAGCTACCAATTTTTGTAGAATGTTATGAGGAACAGTGCTGACGGACCAGATGAAGTGATCCCAGATGAACAGCCTTTTGCATCCGATTCGCGATGATATTAGCCTGACGCTGGCAAGCCGGAATCTTGTTGAGTTTGCTAAGAAATGAAGCTTTCATACCTCCAAGACAGCCGATTATGAGAACTACGAGATAGACTTTGTAGCCTTGGTACACCCTGCTCAGCTCGAAAAGAAGTGCTTGATATTCCGCCTGTTTTTCTTCCTCCTTTGCCGTGATATTACCATCGGCTGGTGCCAAAAATTCAATCACTTAAATGATCTTGGTCTTCAGATCTTGGGGGACAATATCAAGCTTCGTAGCACTGATACGTTGAGTGGTGGAGAATAAGAAATTCCAGTAGATCTTACACTGATCATTCTGCACAAGGCACTCGAGTTCTCCCTGGGCGTATGGCAAGACCGGCAATAGATCAACACCATAGAAGTGCCTAAGATGGTAATATAACACTTTTAGAGCCGCATTGTGTTTCTCTATGTACCCGTAGCGTGCATATTTTGAGCATCCACTCAGAACATGTCCAAGTGTTTCTGGCTCTTGCTTGCACGCTCGGAAGTTGGTATCGCCTACAGGTACATCCATTATGCGATCGCGATAACTCAAGTGTCTATAACGCCGTCTTGACAGGCAAAACGAAATCCCTCAGTCTCCGATTTCACCCAGCAGACTTGAGAAACATGTTCGACATACTCATCGAGAGCTCTTCTCTACGTATGATGCGGTAGAATTTACCATGAAGGGGCTTGTCAGCATGTTCTCTTAGTAGAAGCATATGTTCTGCTTCCTGTACATGACTTTCGAGTACCAAAGGTGTTAGTGATGCTAGGATATGTGTAAAGTCGCTGGAATCAAATGGGAAGAGTACCTATTTACCACCTCCACAAGGATCTTAAGGTCTCCTTTCGAGGAAGAAAAGAGTTTAAGGTCGTCCACGTATAAAAGGTGGTTGACCTTATATTCTCATCTGTTCGGCGGGCCACATAGGTATCCAGAGCTTTTGCCTCGGAGCACAATAGATAGAGGCAAGAGGGAGATGCAGAAAAGTATCGGACTTAGAGAGTCTCTTTTGAAGACCCCCCTCGTATATGTGATATAGCTTGTAGTAACTTGTCTTTTGTCAGGTGTTATGACAAATCTTGTCCGCCACATGAGCATAAGCTCTTTTATGCATCTCACTATTTTTGGATGCACCTCCATGCACTCAATGAGCTTAATAAGTAGCTCATGGTTCGTGTTATCGAATGCCTTACGGTAGTCAATCCAAGCCATGGATAGATTACGTCGATACCTGATCGAGTCCTGGGTAATACACCTGTCTATTAACAGGTTCTCCCTGCAACCTGCCAGACCTCTCTTGCATCCACGTTGTTCATTTATTGCACTCCATACCGGCTCGATAGATGTTAATATCCTCTCTTTAAGGATGCCAGTGAATAGCTTGTAGCTGGTGTTTAAACAAGATATGGGCCTGTAGTTCTTTGGACTTGACAAATCTTCGGTCTTAGGGATCAACACCGTGCGTCTTTCCACTAGCCACTGCGGGACCGGTTGTTCTCCGTTTAAGAAAGTAGTAAATATACGAGCCAGATGTTGGTGCGTAGAAGTAAACTTCTTCCACCAAAAGTTGTTGATTTTATCTAGCCCTGGCGCTGAAAAGTTCTTAGTTCTAGCGATAACTTTCTTCACTTCTTCAGCAGTAATTAGGGGACAGTCTTCCTCTGGACCTTGTAACCTTTGCCTTTGGCAACAGTTACGAAAGAGTGATATATCAAAAGCGCCTTCATTGAGCTGATGAGTATCTCCATATACTTGCTCCCAGAAGACTTGAATCTCTTCTCCACTAGGCGGATTTTTAACGGCACGTGACGTTTTATTGAGCAGACGGGAAGGATGAGTAGAAAAGGTGGAATTTTCCTGCATCCACTTTACTCGCCGTTCAAGGCGCTGTTTCGCTGTTGAAAGAGATCTTATTTTTTGCGTCCAGTGCTGCTTGATGGTCAACAGTTTACATTTGTTCAGCGTGTGATTTGCTTGCCTTAAGTTTCGAGCAATTTCTCTAACTTTTAGAGAGAATTTTTTATTTGATGTTATGTAGCTAATCACGCACTGATTATTTGATGCATGCCGTCTCGCCGTTTCAATTTTAAACTGAAGCTGTGCAATATGCTCGCGAGTCTTACTCCGGCGTACTGAAGTATCATGACTTCTATTGTCACTAAGCAGGGAGACCGCCATCTCGTAAACTACACAGTTCAGATTCCAGAGACGAACATCTTCGGGGATCAAATCGGGGAGAGAAGTATTAGCTTCAGCTCATTTGTCCATCCTGAGAAAAACTTTTTGGTGGATAGATCTCCTACTTCTCATGTTGGCATTATCGGCTATCTGCAAAGGTGGTCTTGCTGGAACAGATGGAATGTTCGCTGGAGAATGTTGCTTTTCTTCTTGTTGATAGAGAACTTCATATCCGCCTTTCGCAAAAAGGATACCCGATATCTTAAATACTAAGGCGTTTTGTGAGCATATTCCGGGTGCACATTCACCCAACGGTCATGTAACCTCTGCGTGAATCTTCTTCGCGCCGGTGAGCTTCTTGGCCAACAGGTAAGGTTGTCCCTCCTGAGTCGGTCCGACCATTTAAATCGATGTTCTCGCGTTTGTCCGGGTCCATTGCCTGGTTGTCGCCTCGGTTCGGTCCTATCGCCACTCCCAACTGAACCATAGCCTTCATCCGAGAGAGGCCTGTTGTGGGTGGCTCTGCGCGATACAGGTGTCGTAACCGCATAATTTGTTGCATTGGGGAGTTAGCCCAATGCAGGATCATGGTTCCTTGAAGCAACCAATCCCGACGCAACAAGAACGTGTTTGTCATCCGCTTCTGCTGCTTCTGTCCTAGAAGGTAATCAAGAGCAAAGCCAAAGAATCCTCAGCAGGCATAGTTGATGTTGATGCGTTTCAAGACGTTTAAAAGACTCTCAATTAAAATTTATGGGGAAAGCGTGACTCACTCCGTGAGGAAGGGAGTTAAGTGTGGGTGGGGGGTATAGATTTTTAGATTCAGCCACAATTTCCGTATTATTCATTTAAATAACACGTTCATTTCGCAATACTGCTCCGACCCAGGTTGCTGATCAATCTCTCTAGCAATCACACCAGGTGAAGTGTCTCACAAAGTCATCATAAAAAGCTTCCAGCTCGGGCCCATTACTATCTCAGGTCATTTGTTTTAGGCGTCATTTACACCACTGACAAGTTTCCTCATGCATTTCTTATAAACTATTCGTCGCCACATTTTCCTGTTTTGGCATACCTATCTAGCTTCCTTCATGCCCATGCATTTTCTCACGTAAGCTCATGTGTTTCTATGGCTTCTTATGTCTTTTCGAATTATAGTCTCATTCACACATTTTAACCATTCTTTCCGCGGTCTGCCTCTGGGCACACTGCCATTTACTTTACCTTGATACACGTGTTTCTTTAGTTGTTCATCATTTATTCTCGCTACCGTACAACACATTCTGTATAAATATACTGCGATGTATTTTAGCTTTACTTGTTATATTTTTACTTCTGATAAAAAGTCCTGCTCTACCGATAACCTTGAATAGGCTACGAAGATATACGTACTTATCAACTTGTTTTATTCTCTCATATTCTCTTATAGGACAATGTTGCTATTGTATAAAACGCATAAACTCAAGCCTTTTTTAAGCATCATGGCTATAGTTTTCGCTAACCGAGCGATGCTTCTCTTCAGTAGCAATGAAGACTTATGTGAATTTACGTATTCTCAATGAAGATAAGGATGAAGTTCTTGATTTTGTATTCGAAGGCAGAAATCTGCAAAAATGAATAAAATGTAAAAAAAAAAGTTTAATGCAAGGCAACGGCCTTGCATTAGTCGGGAATTTCTATCTGAGTAAATGAAAAAAGATTTTTCTTCTAACCAGACGTATTTCTATTTCGAATCATACAGATTGAGGGAACACGAATAATTGTATGGTCAAGGTAGTGCGTGTGATTCAGGAATTCAATTCTCCCAAGAAACAGCCATGCATAGTACGGCTGGATCGTCCCAACTTTTGGTTGAACGAAAGCTTAGTTAGCTCGCTACCAGAATGTGTTTTCTTGCTGGCCCCACCTGACACAATCTGAAGCGATTTTCGTTAATTAACAAATTAAGGATAATTATCCTATTAATAAAAGTTTTTGTTTGTGGTAATCAGAGGATAGTGTGTTTGTGCTGCAAGGGGAATATAAATTTGTCTTAGAAACATACTATAAACTCTTGATTCTTGAGAAATACAAGTGTTTTTGGTCTAGCTATAATATGTAATCGTAATAATGTAAATAAAATAGACATTCCGTTTGGATGTAGCCTTATAACTTTTTTAAAAATGTTTGACGATGAATGTAGTAAATAGAATAAAAAGTTAAAATTCAATTGTTTTGCACAGAAAATGTTGCAAACCCCGAACCATTTTTTCTTGAATATTTGTTCCTTATGTGTTCCTATTAATATTTTATTTTATGTTGTTATTCTTGTTTGAGTGACCTTCAAGGTCTCATTCGTAATCAAATGGTTTTCGCCCAATGTTCATTCTCCTTGAAGGTTTCTCTCTGTTCTTTGAGTTTCAGGCGCTTTCCTTTTCGTTGGAGTGGGGACTCAGGTAGTGGCGTAAAGCTCCCTTGTTGAGGTTTGGAACCTTTTTCCGGGATATTCAGTATTCATCAAGGTGTAAGCCAGTATAGCCAGTTTCGGTTATCGCAACGATTAAAAACGCAGTGTTTCTTGTAGACAATTCAGGTAGTTGGGCCCGTCCATTTATAGTCTGTGTTTCTTTGCTTTTTTGGTTACCTGATTCTTTCATGATTCCTTCATGATTTGTGGCAACGATTTGAAATCAAGTGTGGTCTTTATAGACAATTCTAGTTGCTAAGACCTTCAATTTAAAGTCAGTGTTACATTCAGTTTTTTCGAGTCCTTGTTCAACGATTTCCCGACTCGATCATCTTCTGGTGTTGTGGGAAGTGACGAGTCGGATAAGGTATTGCTTCCGGTCGCGCCGGGATCGATCGTTCGGTCAACGATCGTGGTCGTAGCTTCCGGAGGCTACATCTGTACAAATTTTCTCAAAAAACCCAAAACCTTTTTTGGGTAGAAAAGTAGCGCCTTGTTGGATAGGCTCAGGGACCCGTATTTTGGATTAACTCGATAAAAAGTATTTTGAAGTTTTCAGTAATAACGGTGATGAATTATCTTGTTTCCCTTTTCGTCGACTTTAACATGACCAAACGTGATTCCTTCGCTGCCCCACGCCAGTCCGTCATTAATTCATTAACATTTTTTGGTCCTTCGAGCCGGATAGTGGGTTAGCGGGGAAGAACAGGCTCTCAGGCATGCCAAACTTACTAACTGCCTGTGTGATTGTTCTTAACATTGCTAACGTCTCCAGACAAGCTCTCAAGCATGAAAAACATATTGCTGGCGGATTTTTTGCAACATTGCGAACGCCTGCAGACAGGCTCTCAGGCATGACAAACTTACTAACTGACTGTGTGATTGTTCTCAATATTGCAAACGTCTCGAGAAAAACTATCAGGCATGACAACCATACTGCTGATGGATTGTTTGCAACATTGCGAACGCCTCGAGACAGGCTCTCAGGCATGACAAACGTACTCACTGACTGTGTGATTGTTCTCAACATTGCAGGCGACTCGAGACAGGCTCTCAGACATGACAACCATAATTCTGACGGATTGTTTGCAACATTGTGAACGCT
>CAKNYM010050402.1:146355-159383 GCA_932195095.1 Andricus curvator
CTTACTAACTGACTGTGTGATTGTTCTCAACATTGCAAACATCTCGAGACATGCTCTCAAGCATGATCACCATATTGCCGGCGGATTGTTTGCAACATTGCGAACGCCTACAGGCAGGCTCTCAGGCATGATAAACTGACTCACTGACTGTGTGATTGTTCTCAACATTGCAAACTTCTAGAGACAAGCTCTCAAGCATGATCAGCATATTGCTGGCGGATTGTTTGCAACATTGCGAACGTCTGCAGACAGTCTCTCAGGCAGGACAAACTTACTTACTGACTGTGTGAGTGTTCTCAACATTTCAAACGTTTCGAGACAGGCTCTCAGGTATGACAACCACAATACTGATGGATTGTTTGCAACATTGCGAACGCCGCGAGACAGGCTCTCAGGCATGACAAACGTACTCACTGACTGTGTGATTGTTCTCATCATTGCAAACGGCCCGAGAAAGGCTCTCAGACATGACAACTATATTGCTGACGGATTGTTTGCAACATTGCGAACGCCTGGAGACAGGCTTTCAGGCATGACAAACTTACTCACTGACTGTGCGATTGTTCTCCACATTGCAAACATCTCGAGACAGGCTTTCAGGCATGACAAACTTACTTACTCACTGTGTGATGGTTTGCAACATTGCAAAAGCCTCGAGACAGGCTCTCAGGCATGACAGATATATTTATTGTGGATTTTTTTCAACATTGCATGCACCGTCAGACAGACTCTCAGACATGGCTAACTTATTCACGATGACAGATTATGTATTTTTTGTTTTTTGTTATTTTGTTATTCAATTTTGCTTAAATCTTTATTAGAGTTGAACAAGATAACCTAGGCTCTAGTTCCTCTGGTCTCCGCATCACATGGGAGGTTCAATACTCTCTTTCTTGCCTTCTTATATCCTGTTGTTCTGTATTCGCAAAATTAAACCCCTGACAGGGTTTCTATGTTTTAGCGAAGGGCCAATTATCGTTTGTAACCTTGATGACAAATATAAAGAACACTGTGTTTTTTTGCTGAGCGATAAAGATTCACTCCTGGATTGCTCCGCAGCCAGATTCAGTTCTTGAGCTTATTTCCAGATACGCAGATCCCATCATTCGAGCTTGTAGAAAAAGATGCCAGCGCCAGGGAACTATATTTCACTGAGTATCACTTCGATCTACCCAAGCTGTTTACGTCTCCCTCTTCGACAATCCTGTATTCACACCTCAGGAGAGTCTCTGCAAGGAGCCCAACAGATACTTGTTTCCGTATGTCAACGATTGGAAAAGGACACCTTGCTGACGAGGAATATGCGTGTTTTATGTCTGACTGTGACAGGTTGGGGCACATGCGTTTTACTCCTCCCACAGAAACACTTACGAGCTTCAGGCCCACTTACTACATCCCACATCATGCAGTTTGGCGAAATGCAGATGATCGTCCTTCACTTCGCATTGTCTTCAATATATCGTAAAGGACTTCCTCAGGATCTTTTCTTGAATAATTTGTTTTTACACAGGTCCGAAACGGCAAAATGACCTTGCTGCCGTCTTGATGTGATGGGGATTTCCTTGAATTGTTTTCTTTGTTAATGTTGAACTGATATATTTACAGATCAGGGTTGACGAAAGAGATATCCATTTTCAATGTATCGTTTAGAGGAAAGCAGTAGTGGACGAAGATGGCCACTGTCAGCTTCGGACCCTAACCTACGAAATGTTATGTGCTCTATATCTGGTAATTGGATTCAGAAAAATATTTCTGTTGATGACATATTATCAGGGGTGAGTGATAAAGTTTCTGCCATTAAACTTGGAGATCAAATGATTCAGCTGTTGGAATCTGGAGAAATGCATCAGAAGAAGTAGGCCTCTCAATAGTCTCCTCTCTTTAATAGGACTCCTGCGTGCGATATGCTACATAAAATTGGCCACAGTTCGAGAGCGATGGCCCAGTTTACGCTTCGGGAGGCGCCTGGGATTCTGTTTCTGACGAATTCCGATTGGGAGCACCAGTGGTCGAGAGTGAACGCTCGATCACTAGGAGAAAGGTTCTGACTGCTATTTTCTGGCGCCTTGATCCAGTTGACTGGCTGAGTCTCATCACTATCGTCGCGAAACTCCTGATGCAGGTTCTCGGGAAGGCTCAAGTTGGGTCAGATACTCCACTTCCTAATCGTTTACTCCAAAGGTGCAATACATTTCAGAAAAATGGACTGTGCCGGAACGTTATCTTTAAATTGGAAACGTCGTGTTAATTATCATCCCTTCTCTACTGCGACGTGAGACATGGCCGTTGAGGACGAATAACCAATGTTAGTTCCGGACAGGATGGACTCGTGTGATCTGCCACTATTAAAACTCCTTTTAGGACCTGCATCACCCCATCGTCGAATTTTGTTGGTTACCAGTCGTGCGCTGATTCCATGCGGTTAATTGTGTTCCATGGCGAGCGGACCTGAATTTTACTTATACATGGAAATTTATTGTGTGCGTCATGGCGGGCGGCACTAAACTCTTGACCTTTATAAGTGGAATTTGTTTCGTTCAGCGAACGAGGCGGGCGGGATGTTAATAATTTATTGGATGTTGTTATTCTTGTTTGAGTGACCTTCAAGTTCTCATTGGAGTGGGGACTCAGGTAGTGGTGTGAAGCTCCCTTGTTGAGGTTTGGGACCTTTTTCCGGGCTATTCCAGTTTCGGTTATCGCAACGATTAAAAATTCAGTGTTTCTTGTAGACAATTCAGGTAGTTGTGCCCGTCCATTTAAAGTATGTGTTTCTTTGCTTTCTCGGTTACCTGATTCTTTCATGATTCCTTCATGATTTGTGGCAACGATTTGAAATCAAGTGTGGTCTTTATAGACAATTCAAGTAGTTAAGTCCTTCAATTTAAAGTCAGTGTTACATTCAGTTTTTTCGAGTCCTTGTTCAACGATTTCCCGACTCGATCATCTTCTGGTGTTGTGGGAAGTGACGAGTCGGATGACGTATTGCTTCCGGTCGCGTCGGGATCGATCGTTCGGTGAACGATCGTGGTCGTAGCTTCCGGAGGCTACATCTGTGCCAATTTTCTCAAACAACCCAAAACCTTTTTTGGGTACAAAAGGAGCGCCTTGTTGGATAGGCTCAGGGACCCGTATTTTGGATTAACTCGATAAAAGGTATTTTGAAGTTTTCAGTAATAACGGTGATGAATTGTCTTGTTTCCTTTTTCGTCGACTTTAACATGACCAAACGTGATTCCTTCGCTGCCCCGGGCCAGTCCGTCATTAATTCATTAACAGTTCCTTATATTTAAAATACGTTTCTTTACCTATTATATAAGTTTTAAATACGAATTATCCCATGGGAAAAGCTTGGCGTTTCGTATCGAAAGTATCCAACTATTTCAGGATCCATCAAATGTAGTTGATTCCATTTGTAAATTAAAACTTTTCCTTCTACTCTGCCCTGTATAGCATAGCTGTTAACAATGCGTAAGGCTATAGTTTCTCCACATTACATATTTGAATATTCTGTGAATTTATTAAATTATGAGACTTTAACTTGAAATAATTAAATAGCTTACATATAAACGAACTGAGATTTTTTACTTTTACTTTGTAAATACAAAGAGTTTGAATGTTACCAAAAGTAAGTTTATTATTTGGAATCTACAATTTGCTTTATCAATGAATTTTTAATAGGATTAATATTTGAAATACTTACAAAAGACTTGTTATTACTCGGAATACTCAACTTCAAACTAGCCAAATTTACAAATTGTAGAACATTTAAAGCACAATTACTATATACCTTAAACTGTAAAAGATTACGAATTCTTTTCATCTTTCTTTCAAAACCACAAACTATTACAGACATATTATTCCAAAAATTATAACTTCTTGAAACGTCTTGTTGCCTTGTTAGGTTGGTCCATTTAAGTCCCGTAGCACTGTTGTAAACCCTATTTTGCTATGCCACAGACCAAAGAAGTATGAAAGAGTATTCATCAAAAAGTATGAAACAGGAAAAAAATTCGGTGGGGGGGGATTTTTAGCAGTACACAGGAAAGTATATGTACATTATGTACATGTTTCAAGATTCAATAATTGGATTCATACGGCTCTGGTCGTTTGTACGTGACGTGTGTTATATCGCTTCGATATATTCATTAAATTACGGGTGATTTGAAGAAGTGCATGGTGCTATAAATTGTCAACGAACATTTGAGTGCTGGTTACGTTACCATTATGGTGGTATGTTCTGTCTATAATGGATCTTTAGCGAGCGGGGCGACGCATTCTCTAGCTTGTGGAAGGTGTAGCACTGAAGGTTTGGAACTGCACTAATTGCTGGAAATCCTTAGGTAAGGAAAGTATCCGTCATCGTGGGTCTCTCTCCTCTGTTTCGTCTGAGGGAGACGTAATTAAGCCAGGGGTGTCATCTGTCACGCTGGGGCCCGGAGTCGAAGCAATTATCTTCAACGCTATTTCTAAGTGACAAGAGTCTGGCCTTCAAAAAATCACGTCCTTGTTAGAGGATTTTGAGGAACTTGACAATTACGTGCTCTTCCATAGAGACAGAGAGGAGCGGAGAGGGGGTGGTGTTTGCCTGTATGTGCATGACAGCCTCAGGGGGTCTTATTGGGAGTCAGCTCGGCCGCTAATCATGCTAGTGCTGAATTTCTTTTTGTTGATGTGACGGGAGCGAAAGACTGTGTTTTGGTAGGGGTCATTTATAAACCTCCAAATACCTATTTTGGCACGGAACTCGAATCAGACATTTTTCCCCATGTACCTAACTCTAATAAAATTATTCTCACAGGGGACTTTAATATTAATTTGAAAGCGATTTGTAATCATACTAAATATTTAACAACTATGATGCATGCTGCTTGGTTATCTATTGTCCCACCTAATTCCACTCATCACACTCATCATGCCAGTTCCCGAATAGACTTATTGATAGTAGATGATCCTGATAAGCTGAATTCTTATAGCGAACGTCCTATTCCATTTTTTTCTAATCAAGATCTCAACAATATTAAATACAAATATATCTGTACCTACAGAGGGTCCAGAGACAGTGTGGCAACCCAGCCGTATGCCGCCATTTTAAGCACTGGTTATCTATAATGTAGTATAAACATATTTACTATATATCTATAGTATATGTATAAGAAAACTGAGCCAATCAGCGAGAGGTACACTACGTGGCCACACCGTCTCTGGATCCCCTGTATCTGTACCCAATCCACAAACCATAATCAAACCCAAATTAGAAATCTTGCATATGTGGATGAGTTTAAGTTTCAGGAGCACTTAATGACCTATGATTGAGTAAAAATACTAAAAATTGCAGACATTAATTGTAAATTGAATTTTGTATGCTCTTACTTAATTGCTTCAGTCGATCAGTTTGCGCCTTCGCATTTTCCAGATAAACATGAAAATTCAGCTCCTTAGATCACAGTTGAAATCAAAAACATCATGGAAGAACGTAATAATGAGCGAAGCCTGGCAAAGATAACTAAAAATTCACTGATACAAGCACAGTTTCGTCAGCTAAGGAATTAAGTTCAAACAAAAATCAGGGATTTCTATAATCAATATAATTACAATGCTATCAAGAACAAAAATGAAAATATCTGGCGCTTAGACGCTCATATCTAATTCCTCCTAAGAATAAAGCCTCAGCTCATACTTTTCCATCTAATGATTTATTGCAAGCATGCACAAATCGACCATCCTTCAACTCCTCCAGCTCTGGAATACTGATTTTTTTTAGACATAATACCGGAATTTCTCTTCGAGAAACTCTTTGAAATAAAAGCTAATGCTTTAGGAACTGATGGTATATCTATAAAGATGATTCGACTAGCGCTTACTGTAATTTCCCCCATACTCCTTCACATCTATAACTCTTCCCTTCAGGTGAGATTTTTTCCTGATCTATGAAAAAAAGCGCTGATTCGCCCTATTCCTAAGGTTTCTAGTCCCTCTTCTCCTAATGATTTCCGGACAATGTTGATACTTCATGCTATGCCCAAGCCGCTAGAACGTATTGTACATTCCCAACTCACGAGTTATCTAGATGCAAATAGGCTACTGGAACCGCTACAATTGGGCTTTCGGTCTGAGCACAGTACATTAACAGCCTCCCTGAAAATTGCTTCAGAATTTAAAATCGCTATCGAAAAGGAGGAAATAAAAATAGCTGTTTTATTTGATTTTTCTAAAGCTTTCGATGCTGTTGATCACAAGCTTCTTTCAAGTAAACTTCGTAACTTCAATTTATCCAGTACTGCAATTATGTGGTTTGAATACTACTTAGGAAATCGTTTTCAACAAGTGCCTAATGATCAGGGTGAACGGTCCGATTGGGTGGGGGTTGACAGTGGAGTCCCCCAGTGCTCCACTCTTGCCCCCCTCCTTTTCGGTCTATACACCTCTGACCTTGCTAGTGATCTTGAGCATTGTAAATACCATGAATACGCTGATTATTTCAAACTATATGTCTCTGGTCCTATTTCTTCTATTAATAGATTGATTGCGAGGGTTTAGAACGATATTTATACAGTGAATGGATGGGCACTAAACAATAGGATAATGCTGAACCCTTCAAAAATTAAAGCAATTACTATTGGACAGTCCTCTTCCCCATCCATTGCTACATTAGCGTCCATCCCTCAGCTTAAGTTTGATGGCCTTGACATGGCCTTCGTTGGTTCGGTGAGGGATTTAGGGTACATCCTCAACCGTACCCTCTTCCTGAAAGAGAAAATTCTGGAAATCTCGAGGAATACCTTCAGAGTACTCAAATAGCTTAAAAGTAACAAGGAATCCTTGCCAACTTGAACTCGGATTCTACTTGCTAAGAGTCTTATCCTCCCGATTTTTGATTATGGGTATATCATACACGACGATATCACAGATGAACTGAATTCCACACTTGAGCGAGCACCTAATGCTTGCATACGATTTATCTATGTTGTATAGAAATATGAACACATTACACTATATCGGCAACGGCCGGGATTTCTTAATGTGGCTAAGAGCAGAAAATTTTTTATGGACAATCTTTGAAAACAGAAATGTGACTTTACCTGCTCAGTCTAGGCTTCGTGTAAGAAAAACGGTCCTTACAGTACCACGACACAAATCTTGTAAGTTGCAAAGATCCTTTATGGTGAGGGGTGCGCGTCTTTCGAAGAAGGTACCTGAATCAATTAGGAATTCACCTTCGCCTTATCGCTTTAAAAAGCTATTCTTTAACTTTTTATTTAACATTGATAATTCTACTCTAGAAGTTTCACACTGCTGAATTCTGAATTGTTAATTTTTCTAACTTTTAGTGACGTTTTGCGCCTTACTATCATAAAGCCTTTGTATTATAACAATTAATTCTTTGCAATTCGACCCATAGTTTATATCAGTTATCTAACAATTAAGTCTTGAGTCCTCTTGAAAATTAATTCTCTAGTTCTCTATATCCGTTATGCCAAGCACAGCTTATATTAGCATCTATGACTTATATTTAGCATATGATTTTTTTTATCTCTATTCATCTGTAATTATTTTTGTTTTACCAACGTCATAATCGTCGTTTGACCAGAGTTGTCACATTTTTGTTGTAAAACATATGTATTATTTGTTCCTTAGAGGGTTATTCAGCCCTAGGGATTTAATAAATAAATCCAATTCAAATTCAATTTCAGGTGGGGTTGAACCCTGCTCCCTTGGCTACAACCTTGACTATGCCTTTATTTGAGCCCCGGTCAAACGGTGGTCAATGGAAACACGTGTCACCCTCGCTGCTAAAGTATCATTTAAGTCGTTTGGCATGAGTACATATACCGCCAGACGAGTCCACTTCCCCGGGTATGGGCCTGTGGAAATTTTTCTTTTACTAAGGATGGCTTAGAGTCACTGTATAAATTGATTCACAACCAGTGATAACCTGCGGCTACATCCGACTTGATTAGAAGTACACGACTTTGAAGATAGACATTCGACTAGGACCATCGAATGCTGACAATCATCCACGGTGTCAAACCTGCCGTTCGACATCAGTTAAAACGCAGCGAATACACAACTTGGTCGTAAGTCGCCGTTGGTCTCCCATCCGAGTGCTATCCGCGCTCGAAATGGCTTAAAATCCGAAATCTTTTCGAGCCGAGATTCACCGCGCAGCTAATGCCATCGATATACATTTTCTTAGAGGAAATTTGTGAACACAATAATAACAAGGCAATTTGTGCAAAAAGTTATTTTTTAACAAAAAGGCTCAAATATATTATGAATCCGAAAATCAGTTTTTTAAATCATATATTTAAAAAGTTCAATTTATTCAAAATATTTGCATAAAAAGACTTTAAAATGATACTGAAAATACTCGAAAATTGGATTTTCACGGTGAAAACCATGGAAAACCCATCAAAGTCATGGTTTTCCACATTTATCTCGGTAAATACATAAAACTTCGGAAAAGCTTTCAAACAAAAATTGTAGATCCAATCGAAACATACATTTTTGATTCCGCACACTTTTCCTCCCAGACTGATACTTTCTATGACAATCCCTATTGAAATTTAGTAAGTACAACAGGCTTGAGTCCAGTACGTGATCGGCCCTTCTGTGACTGATCACAGAAATAATATTGGTCAAACCCTTACCCCTTTCCAACGTCTGGCGGGGGCGGGAAGGCACCCCTGTCACTGGTCACAGAAATAATGTTTGTAAAACCCGTACCCCTTTCCAACGTCTGGCGGGGGCGGGAAGGCACCCCTGTCACTGGTCACAGAAATAATGTTTGTAAAACCCGTACCCCTTTCCAACGTCTGGTGGGGGCGGGAAGGCACCCCTGTGACTGGTCACAGAAATAATGTTGTTCAAAACCCTACCCCTTTCCAACGTCTCATGGAAGGAAAGGCAGCCCAGTGACTGGCCACAGAAATAATCTTGGTTAAACCCCTACCTCTTTCCATCGTCTCGTGGAGGCGGAAAGGCAACCCTGGGACAGGTCACATAAATAATGTTGTTTAAACCCCTACCACTTTCCAACAACTCAAGCCTGTTGCACTTACTAAATTTCAATAGCGATTTTCGCAAAAACTATCAGTCTGGATGGAAAAGTGATTGAAATCAGAAATGTATATTTTGATTGGGTCTACAACTCTTGTCTGAAAGCTTTTCCAAAATTTTCTATATATACGCTGAAAAAACCAGTTCTCGTCAGATCACTGAAGTTAAGCAGCGTTGGGCGCGGTTAGTACCTGGATGGGTGACCATTCGAGAATACTGCGTGCTGTTGGCCCACCGTGGGTGTGGTGAGCCCACACTTGTAGTAGTTATTTACTACAAGAAACTATCCACCTAGAAACACTACCCGAATCGGGTAGTGTCACGCCTACCCTGAAAGGGAAATGGCTTAATGGTATACTTACATACTATACTTACGGAGATAAATTAAAAAAAAATCACTTTTATGGGGTTTTCATGGGTTTCACCATGAAAATCAAATTTGCGGGTATTTTGACTATCATTTTCGTAATCAGCGCGTAAAAATACATGTATGTACGGAGTTTAAAATTAATCGGAGGTATGCGCTTTTCAAAAGTCCATCCCCATCCTCACTCTCATTTCCATTTTCTTTCTCCGTCTTTTGTCTCCAATCAGCCGATTACAATGTTGTTTAGAAACACATGTCTCCATTTAAAGACTTTTTATTCAAGTATTTTGCATAAATTGATTTTACAAACCGAGACATTAAGTCTTGCTCAACCCTCAGATATAAATATATATTCATATTTGTACGTGAATTATTCGAAAAGTTTGAAGAGAAGTAATTCATTACGTGATAATAATCACTCCCATCTATACATAAATGAAATTTTAAGTTTATATAATCGCGCCCTAGTGAATAAAAATAGTTACTTACCTGGTATTATAAAATAGCATTTTTATCGATAAAATGCAGACGAGCCATAGACAAATTTGTTTGGCAGGTTTACAATACTAACTCGTTTTTTAAATGTTTTTTTTTTAATTTCATGCGACCCAGTGTTAGCACACCAGCGGCTCTAATTTCCATTAAAACTTTAAACATAAGGCCTTTAAGGTTCATTGGAAGGGATCCTAGAATGCCTGGAACGGAAGTACGACATTTTTCACCGGAAGTTGCTGCTTCACCCCCTTGGTAAAAATATTTCGACTTGAAGTGGACTTCATTTGGCTTGGATTCGACTTCAAGGCGGCTTTGTCCCCCTCGCGAACAGGGGCGAGACTTAGAAGTCGTACATGAAAGTCTTACGTTTATAGATTAAATTCTCGTAAGGGGGTAAGACAAGAAGTGTTATTGTAAGTTTTGCTAAATATACCGAATTTTTTCTAAAGAAAATTTAACTCTAGCCTCTATAAACTGTGGACCCTATCGACTCGGTCTGCTATTTCCAGGAAAGGGGTAGAGAGGTTGAAACATACCAGTTGACACCTGCTAAGGATTAAAATTGTAAAACAGAAAAAACTTATGCTGTTGGAGATAGGAACAATTTGACAACATTTCTAGATTCGCCGTTCAAAGAACATACTTATAGCAAGTAAACAAATTGATTAATGTGTACAATCTTGCTACTGAAAAGTTTATTATTTATCAAGATATAATTTATCTTTTACTCATTACAGAATAAATAAAGAGATTTTCAGGCACTTTTTGTAGACTTTACCAATTATTTTATAGATTGCAATGAACAGACTTTAATATTGTGAATAATTCTATCAGTTTTTAACTTCGTCTCCGCTAATATAGAATGTTAAAGTATACATTTCTTTGTAATATTCAAGTTACAAATTATAAAAATATTAGTTAAAAATTTCGATTTTAATTCAGTTTCAGAATTAGAATGAGCCCTGGCCATATAACCGATTTTTCAAGGGTTTCGCTACTCGATTTTTGATTGTACACCAGATTACAAAATATTACTAAAGATTTCAAAAGGTTTCAAAATATTTTGAAGATTTTGAACATTTTACAAAGATTTCACTGATCTTCCACATTTCTGTGGAAGATGCCGTGCATCCTCTTGTCGAGGAGCTGTTCGTGGAAGTTTTTCTCCTGTGGTTTCTTAATCCGGGCCTTCAGGAGTGAGTATTCAATATGGCTAAGATTTCATGCATTTTGCTCACCCCTGATATTGAAGTCGAGGCCAAGTGTTTCAGCAGCGTTCTGTGCTGCTTTTTACAGAAACGCTCCTTGGCCCACTTCTTTGTGTTTCCTGACCATTTTAAGAAGATGGTTTCATCCATTTCCGACCGTATATGCTATACCCAGAATAATTCTGTTCTACAAATATTCGAGATTCAGTATGCCGCGACCACCTTGACGGCGTGAAATGTAACGTCTCAGAACAATATAGTACAACCGGGACGGCAAGCATGTTTGTTGCAAATACTTTGGTTCTCGCCGACAGTTCGGGAATCAAATCTGTCAGATAAGCTGTATGTTTCTGTCGACGAGATCATGGTCTTCGGGGATGCCCTTAAGTTTTCCTCGCTCCAAATTAACCTTGGCGCATTTTTTAAACACAAACTTCATTCCAATCTTCTGAGTGTACTCCTCGACAATCCCTAGAGCTAGATCTAGTTGCTCTTTATGTCAGGCATAGATCTTGAGATCATCCATGTAAACTAATGAGTGACCTTGTGCTTTCGCAATCCGGTTTGCCGTAGAAGTACTCTTGGGAATGGCGAAGTGCGAAAGATAGTGGTAATAATGTAAGGCAAAACAGAATAGATATGATAGTGTCGCCCTGAAAAACACCTCTCTGGAAGGTGACGTTGTTAGAATCTAAAGCTTTACGGTAGTCAATCTAGGACGTGGATAGGCAGCGCTGGTAAGATGCTGCGTCTTGGCAGACACATCTATCGATGAGCAGGTTCTTCCAACATCCTGCTACGCCTTTCTTAGAGCTTTTGCGACATCAGATATAGATATGAGGTGAAAATGCTGGTGGGTTGAAGGGAACTTCTTCCACTGGAAGGTCTTGATGCCATTCGGTCTCGGAGTGGAATACTTGTTCATGCCTCTTAATACTTTTTTCACTTCCTCGGTAATAATAGTTGGGAATTCCTCCTCAGGTATTATGAGGGCCCTGCAGAGCTCCTTAAAGCTATTTATGTTCTTTGTGTCTTCTTTCAGTGGATGCTGGACTTCGTAGACTTATTCGCAAAATGCCTCGACTCCTCTGGTTTGGTCCCTAGCAGTGAAATTTCTGCAAAATGTTATATAGTCAACCACACATTGAATTCAGGACGCGTACTGTCTTTCCCAGCCTATCTTTTTGCTGAATTGATGCATTCGTCTTTTAGTCTTATGATAAGCCGTTGTTTTTGTCTTACTGTTTGCATCCGCCAAAGTTCTCACTGCATCAAACACACTACAATTTATGGTCCTAAAGCATCTCTCTTCCTCTATTGGATGCCTGCCCACGGTTGGTCTCAGTGTAGCCTCTCTTTCTTTGTTGCTGGCTTGTTCTGGCAGTGGTAGAGTAGGCTCTCCGCTTATATAACCGCTTTTCCTCAGTTCTTCAGCACAGCTTTGCAGAAGTTGATACGAAAATTGCGCGAGCTGTGGGTGTTTTTCAAACAACAGAGCACACATTCTCGTCATGCAATCTTCGCATTGAGAAACGTTCATCTGTCCATGGACGGAAAGAGTCCATGGATGGAAAGAGTTCGTCCGTCCATGTAGAGCCCCGCGTGCAAGGATAAGGCAGCATGCTCTGAGCGGTCACCCGGTATCCCAAAGTCACCGTTTATGACATCTCATCCAGGAGCCATTAAGCTTTTGGCACGGTTGTTACGCCTCTGCTTGGGGATTATCCCCTTGGGACCATCCATGGACAATTGTCCGTGACTGCTTATTGATTATTATAACCATATTCATCAGAAACCCTTGGTACAGAAGCCCTCTATCCGAAACCTAAGGAGACGTCCGGTGGCTTTGTGATAGGCTTTTCGGTTTGATTCCAAAGGAACCAAAACCGAATATGTATGTA
>CAKNYM010050402.1:159783-210347 GCA_932195095.1 Andricus curvator
ATAGGGGTGATTTTTTTGGCTCTTTTTTAATTCCACTTGGCACTCAGATTTCTTTCAGATTTTTACAATAGCAAGGACATTTTCTTGAGAAAATGTTGATTCAATTACATTTTCTCTATTTTTTTTTGTTGAGAAACAGGGTCAATATATTCACTGCGGAAAAAAATGAGTTAAGTAGTTCAATAACTGTGTGTCATTACTTTAAGGTCATTCATGTTTTTGTTTTTTTTTCCTTTAAATTAAAAATAGAAAAATTTGAAAATAGTAGGATATCGTAGCTGTATTAATATGTGATCAAGTTTAGTTGTCAAATTATAATTACGAAGAATTAATTATCATAAGTGAATAAGAAGGGATAATGATTTATCTTTTAGAAAAGAAAGAGGTAAGATTAGTTGGCGATAAACTTCCATCTAATAGGCAAGTGTTAGCACTGTTTTTTCATTATCGCAATTTACAAAAAAGTAATTTTTTGCGAAATTCCTTGACAAAACGAAATATTAAGTTCCATTTAGTTACGTTACGTTATCGGGTATCGAAACAAAATTAAACCCTCTTTTAGTTATGAATCTATTAAATAGAAACAGAAAGCGCCCGTTGGATATTTCAGGTTGTTGATAACGTAGTGAAAATCAGAGTTAATTATTATTTGTAATAACGAAAATTAAGTGAAAATAGTTATATTTCCTAATCACGAAACAAAAATCCATAAAACATAGTTATGGTCTGATATAAAAAAAAAACTCGGAAGAAATAGTTTTAAGCAGAAACAGGCTTTTTTGATTTATTAAGGAAATTCCATAAGAGTTTAGGATTATGCTACTCCCTGATCCTTACCTGATGGTCACGTCAACCTTCGGTTAAAGCTGGATGCTCCAAGTGTTTCAAAAACATCTTCTTCGAGAACTGTTGCTTTCAAATGAACATTTGCTACTCCCTAATAATTGTCCGACGGTGACGTCAACCTATTATTAAAACCTAATGATCCAGGTATATTAAACCTAACTTCCTCGAGGAAGTCAAGTTTCAAATGATCATTTCCTACTCCCTGATTATTCCCTGATCGCCACGCCTACCTTCGGTTAAAACTGAATGATCCAGGTTTTTCTACTCATCTCAGTTATGCTAATTACGGGAAACATCAATATCTAACTATCCCGTCGAACTGCTTTGAAAACTGAGTGATCCAGGTTTGATGAACCTTCCTCGAGGAAGTTTGATTTCAAATGAACATTGTCTACTCCCTGATCATTACTTGACCGTCCCGTCGACCTGAAATCAAAACAAAGTGATCCAATTGTTGCAAACTAATTTTGTTAGAAAAAGTTGGGCTTCAGTTCAACGTATGCTATTTCCTGATTAACCTTGGCTACCTTTTGGACCTGCAGGTAAGTTCCGATCATTTTTGATACAGTCTGGACAATATTTAAATATGCTCGTTGGAATTAAAGTGAAGTGGTCTCGAAGTTTCATATTGAATGAGAAAATTTTTATATCAAGTAATGCAAAATGATAAATAAATACTAAACTTATATTTCAAAAACAGGCTAATATTTTTTTCTTGTGTTTCCAATAATTGTGTATTGCTTTTTTGAATAATATTATTTCAAATTTGCAAACCTAAAAATAAAGACCAATTACGCTTTGGAAGTTTTAAACATTGTCTTTGACTTTTTTTACAGTCTTTTTTTTTCATTAGATAATTTCAATCTGTCATGGCGATGTGTCTAATAAAAATAAATTAAAAATTATTACTTATGAAAAGAAAAGTTTTAAGGCAATATAAAAAGGTGTGGAAGGCCGCTGAGCAGCTCTGTTCATAAGTTTTTTAAGTATGATGAAGAGAAGGACGAATCGACGTGTATTTCGGAAGGTTGCTCAGTAAAAATCGCTGTTAGCAAAACTTTCTTCAGTCAGAAACATATAGCATTTATTTATTTATGTATACTAGAACATTGTGCGCGCTACGCTTGCACTAATTACCCTCCCTTTTGGAAAAATTCAGTTCATTTTTAAACATTTTTTTATAGATTTTACAGAAAATTTACAGAAAATTCCAGTAAATTCAATACGAATGGCACCATTTTTTTCATTCGCATACTTATAATTCTTGAAAATTAGCAGACTATTTTTCTCATTTAAAAAATATATCTGGCCGCGTTTGGAACTGTCCGACACTGTACTTTTAACACTTTTACAACATTTAAAAAAGAACTTCAAAAATACATTTTCAAGGTATTTCCGGATGAACTATTCATCAAAATAGAATTAAATACTATTTGAATCCGTTTCTCCAATTTGACTATCCAACAGTGTGTTAAAAAAATTGAAAAGTTAGGTTAAAAATTATTATTTTTTGGTTAAAGATTCATTATTTCAGTTAAAAATTAATTTCTTTGCTTGAAAATTTAACTTATCTGTTGAAAATTCGTTTTTTTTTTTTTTTGTTAAAAATGAATTTTTTTTACTGAAAATTTAACTATTACATGTTTGGTTTAATATTTATCTTATTTTATAGACATTTAATTTTGTTCATTAAAAATTTATCCGTTTGGTTAAAAATTTTACTAATTTGTTGAAAATTCATTTTTCGGGTAGAAAATTCAACTATTGGGTTAAATTTTTTTTTGTTGAGTGAAGATTAATTATTTTAGTTAAAAAATAATATCTTTTCTCAAAAATTGAATTAATTTGTTGAAGATTCGTTTTTTTTAAACTAATTTCATTTTTTATTTGAGAATTTAATTATTCCATCTTTGATTTAACGTTTATGTTCTTTAGTTGAAAATTCAGTTATACCATTAAACTATTGCCCTTTCAGGGTAGGCGTGACACTACCCGATTCGGGTAGTGTTTCTAGGTTTTTCTTGTAGTTATAAATAACTACAAGTGTGGGCTCACCACACCCACGATGTGCCAACAGCACTCATGTCAGTATTCTTGAATGGTCACCCATCCAAGTACTAACCGCGTCCAACGCTGCTTAACATCAGTGATCTGACGAGAACTGGGGTTTTCAGCGTGGTATGGCCGTTGGCCAGTTAATTGGTTAAAAATTAGTTTTTTTATTGACAATTAATTTTTTTAATTGAAAATTTAATTATTCCACTTTCTGTTAAAAATATATCTTTTTTGATAGAAATTTTATCTTTTTGGTCGAAAATTCATCTGTTTGGTTGAAAAATTAACTATTTTGTTGAAAATTCATATATTTTGTTGTAAATTTATTTATTTTTTGTAGAAAATTCATCCTTTGGAATGAAAATTCAACTATTGGGTTAAACATTTATTTTTTGGTTGAAGATTTATTATTTTAGTTAACAATTTATTTCTTTTTTTGCTTAAAATTTAGCAATTTTGTTGATAATTCATTTTGCTGTTGTTGAAAATGAATTTTTTCGACCGAAAATATAGCTATTTGATTTTTGTTAGAAAATTAATCTTTTTTAGTTGAAAATTCACTTCTCGTCTTTTTTGGTTTAAAAATTCAATTATTTTTGTAGAAAATGTATGGTTTTGGGTTGTAAAATCACCTTTTCGTCAAAAATTTATCACTTTGGTTGAAAGTTAATTATTTTAACTGAAAATGTGATTCTTATATTTTTTTGTCCAAAACTGATCTTTTTGACTAAGTTTTGGTTTTCAAGAATAATGATTTTAATTTAAATAATCCAATAAAAATGTTAAAAAATGGTAATTCTTTAGCTGCTGCAAAAATTAAACTTTTGATTGATATTTGACGATAAAGTTACTTTTGCTCATTACAAATACAAATTTTATTTCTGCTGAAACTCAATTCTTAATTATGTGTGTGAATTTAGCAACATTCTTTTCTTAGAGTTTTTCAAATTACGCAATCGCCACTGAGGAAAAGCGAGAACAATGCTTTCGAGATTTTCGTGACACCTATTTTTTAGAGAAGAATTTTTGTCAGAGTTACTTTCTCATTTAATGTAAAAGTATGAGAAACTTACATGTAAATTTAAATACAGATAATAGAATATCATTAAAAAATTGTATTCACTTTTAAATGAAACCTCTTAGGGCAAACATGCTGGTAACTTGGCTAAACATTTGAGAAGTTCGCATGACAAGGAATATGTCAAGTACCTAGAGAGAAAAAAAGAGAAGGAAAACGAAAATTCCGAAACAAGAAGTTTAAAGCGACCATTTCTGAAAGTGTTTTGTGATGCCGAAAAAATTAGAAAAGGCCTTGTTAAATTGGTCACTATAAATGGCCGACCCTTTTCACTGATGCAAGACGAAGGCTTGCGTGATTTTTTAGATCCTCTCCTAGATTCTCTTGGCGATGAGAAATTTGTTATGTCGCCGGAATCCATAGAAAATGAAACGAGGCTTAAAGCTGCAAATATTAGACAAAAAATTAAAGAGGAACTGAAAAAAGTAAGTACTTATATTGAAAAATTAACAGAATGGATTTATAGAAATTCATAAATTCATATACGTTGTTTTGATATTATTTGAGATAAATTTTTTTCCTGGAATGAGAAGAATGTTATTAAAATTATGCGAGGAATAAATCATAATGATTAAAACATTCAGGTAGAGCTGATAAGCGTTAAATGCGATATCGCTTCAAGACATGGAAAATCGTTTCTAGCTGTGAATGTGCAATTCATTAAAAACGGGAAAATTCAACTCAGAACGCTAGCCGCTAAAGTCCTCGAGGAACGGCATACTTCCTATTATTTGCGAAACGTTATCCGAGATGTTTTACAAGAGTACAACATACTTGTAGATGACATATATACGTGTACAACTGACAACGGAGCCAATATGATTAGGATGACAAAATTATTGCAAGAAGATCAAGAGAAAATCTTCGCCAAGGAAGATACGGACATCAGCGATATGGAAGAAGTGCAAAATGCTGAAGAAGAAGCTGTTTAGGAGTCGGACGAAGAAGATTATTCGGTAGAAGAGAATATCGGAGAGCATCCTGAAAAATGCCAGCATGAATTTATGAACCTTGAGGAAATCGTTGATGGCAAAGGTAGCATTATCACCTGTGTGCGATGCGGCGCTCACACTTTGCAACTGTCAGTATAGAACGTCTTGAAAAAAAAATTATGAAGCAAACTCTGAATAAGGTATATTTCATTAAAAAAAAAAGATTTCTTTGCGACAAACGGAACTGTGAACATAAACTCCCCAATTTTTCTTGATTTCAACTCTCTCAAAAAGCATATGACTGGCATGAATCTTCTTTTCTTGACTTACAAATGGCAAACAGAAGAAGAAAATTCTTCTACAAAACTGCCCTGAGTAAAATATGCTTTGGGCCAAGAAAAATAAATATATTATATTATATTATATTAAAGCATATAATATAATATAATAATGAATAAATAATATACATCTAACTTTGTTCCTCTCTCTATAAAAATGTAAGTAATTTCATATACAAATTTCAAGAACGTATTGGAAATACAGATTTCTATATTACAGGAATCATAGCGCAAAAACGGAGCTCAAAAATGGGGAAATAGGGTTATTTTTCACGAAAAAAGGGAAGAATAGGATGAAGATTAAACATTTTTTTAAATTTAAAAAAGAAGAAACAATCTTTTTATATGTTATATTTTGAAATAATAATAAATGATTTTTTAATTCATTCTGCCACTAAAGAATTTATTTACAAAATTAGATTGATTTAGATCGTTTGAAATCCATTCACGGCGATATAGAGAAATCCAAAAAAAAGTTGTTAAATGAATAATTTTGATATGTTTAAAATCGTTCTCATAATCAATAAAATTTTCCCTTTTAAAAATTCTACCATTATAATAATTAATGCATGATACTCATAAGTATAATTAAATATTTCTTTCCAAGATTTGTTATTCCGTCCTTACTATAATTAACACTTTCAATATAAATTTGAACCTACACTCTCCAATGGTATTAAACTCAAATTAATTAATATAGTTCAAATCTGAGCACATAAACTATTTTAAAATTTAAAAATATTTAGTTTGTATAGATTAAGCAAAAGAAATATTTTAGCTTTGAAGTTTTATTTAAATTCTAAATACTTAGGTTTAAAATCAAACAAATTACATTTTTCAAATTTATTATTGGTAAGATTTAAAAACAAAATCTGAGACCGTTCAACACTTCCATACAGATTTTAAATTCTAGTTGCCAAATTTCTAACGTTTACCTTTAAATTGTTCAAGTTTAACTTCGCAGATTGCAGTTGATCAACGTGGAATATTCTATTTTTTATTCATTTAACTTTGTATATTGTCATTAAAAAGTAATATTTTCATTATAAAACCATATAATACTTTTTTTTTAAATTACTATACATTTTTTAACTGTTTCAATTTTATATTGGATAACAACTTCTGTCTCCGATTTTGAAATTTTTAATATGTTTTAAAATGTATCAGCTTCAAGTTTTAATTATAAAAATTAATTCATAACATTTTGAATTCAAATTTATAATATTATATTATCAATTAATTAATTAATTATTATTCATTATAATAAATAATTTTTCAAGTTGAAAGAAACTAAACTTTCACTGCACGCGGTAGCATATTCTAGTTTTGAATGGAAAATTTTTCTACATGTAAAACAAACAGAGGTTCTTATAGTTTTTACGTACATTTATTAAATTCAGAAAATTTGCCGCGTAATTCAAATATCGCATTTTCGAATGCATCTTACATGTAAAGAGAAAAAGAGAAGTTTTCCGAGAACAGGGAAACAGGGGAATTTGAAATATGAGGGGGAACGCAGGGGAATAGGGGGAAAACTGTAATCCTTGATATCAAGGTCGGGACATCTGTAGCGTTATTTTTTTCGTGACAGGCACGAAAAGCTGTAAAGGTGCTTCTTACTGAAACATTTAGTACGTCTCTTAAGCGACACAATATCAGTAAGCCAGTATTGGACGTCCCTACACGATGGGGTACAACTGATGAAACGCTTGATTCGCTAAATACTGTAAAGCAATTTTGCACAGATTTCAGCTCCACGCGTAAAGAACTTAAAATCCCCGACGCAACTTGGAAGAGAATTGAAGATTGCCTGGCTGCATTAAAGCCTATCAAAATTGCAACTGTGCGTCTTCAGGCCAAACAACTCCATCCCGGAGATTCTATGGTCTGTGGCTTGAATGCAAATTGAGGCTGGGCAAAGTTGACAGTTGCTTTGCTCGCATCTATGCAAATCAGGGAAAATATGCTGTTGGAAAACGATGCGCTGTTACCTTCCATTTACTTGGACCCTCGGTAAATTTCTTTCATATGTATAAAAGAAAATGTAGAAACTGAAACTAGGGCACGCAATATGTTAAAGCAATTATGGCTCCGACTAGAAAAGCGTGATCAGAATGCATCTAATCAAAACGCGTCCCCTGCGCATGAAACAGAAGATCAAGCAAAGCAGGTAAAGTACCTTATATATAGACAGAAAGAGACATTTTACGCAGAGGAACTTCATGTAATCAAAAATAATTTTTTTTTAAATACTAATATTAGAAGTTTTCTAAAATTTCCAAAAAGACAATTTGAAATTTAATTAAAATAATTTACATTGCGTTTTATATCAACGAAATGTAAACTCCATCGTTTATAAAATATTAAGATTATCTTTTTTTAACGATTCTCAGATGGACGAAGGAGAAGATAGCAGGGAGGATATTCTTGAGGTAGAATTAGCAAAGTTCAACCAGCAGCGATTATTCTCTAAAAATGATACAGTATCTGCAGTCAACATTCAAGAACTGCTGCTAGATTTCAGAAAAATAGCTCCCCTAAAGAGAAAAGACAGTCTCTTAGAATTCTGGGAAGCTGACAAATTGAAGAGACCACACTTGTACAGACTAGCAATTATAGTTTATGATGTGCCTATGGCCCAAGTGAGCGTCGAAAGACTTTTCGCGGGATTAAAGTTTATTTTTTCGGATCTCAGAGGAAACTTGGCTCCAGGACTGATCGATGATGTATTACTTGTTCGCACAAACGGACTGTACAAAAAAAGGAATAAAAAAAAAGAAAAAAAGTATCAATAAGAGACAAGGAAACCAACAAGAATACCAATAACTAATTTAGCAAGTATTTGAAGTTTGCTTACAATATGTACATTCAATTTTTAATATAGCCTTCGCTCGAATTATAATGTTTCACTAATCACTATTTTCAATGATTATATTTAAAAAATAAATAAATGAAATAATCCCAATGGTATATTCTACAAATCATTTCGACGCACACATAAAGTTTCAAATGGTTTCATCTTCTTAAAGCAAAAACGTGATTTTAGTCTCAAACGTCTAGGTTTGAAACTCTGTTTTTAGGCAATAATTATGGAATAGCAGAATACCAACTCTTCATCAAAAGCCAAACTTCCTTAAGGAATTTTTGTTTCGAGCATCTACAATGTTTAGTTTAAACCCCCACCTGGATCATTCAGTTTTAACCGAAAGTTGACGTAACGATCAGGTAATGATCAGGGAGTAGGAAATGTTCATTTGAAACCAACATACCTCGAGGAACTTGGGCTTGACACACTTGGATCATTAGGTATTGCTAGGAGATATACGTCACAATCAGGTAATGATCAGAGAGTAGCGAATGTTCATTTGAAACAAACACTCTTCGAGGAAGATGTTTTTAACCCACCTGGATCATTCAGTTTTAACCGAAGGTCGACGTGACGATCAGACAATTATCAGGGAGTAGCAAATGTTCATTTGAAACCAATACACCTCGAGGAAGATGTTTTTAACCTACCTGGATCATTTAGTTTTAACCGAAGGTCGACGTGACGATCAGGCAATGATCAGGGAGTAGCAAATGTTCATTTGAAATCTGAATTCCTCGAGGAAGTTAGGTTTGACCCTTTTGGAGTGAATCTTTTATATGATGTTATGTAGCTAATCACGTACTGAACATTTGATGCATGCCGTCATGCCGTTTTAATTTTGAACTGAAGCTGTGCAATACGCTCGCGAGTCTTACTCAGGAGTACTGAAGTATCATTACTTCTATTATCGCTAAGCAGGGAGAACTCCTTCTCGTAAACTACACAGTGCAGATTTCCGAGATTAACATCTTCGGGGAGCATATCGGGGAAAGCAGTATTAGCTCCAGCGAATTTGTCTATTCTGAGAAAGACTTTTTGGTGGATTTTTGATCTGCTAGTTCTCATGTTGGCATTATCGGGTATCTGCAAAGGTGGTCTTCCTTGAACGGGTGGTATGTTCGCTGAAGGATGCTGCTCTTCTTCTTGCTGATGAAGAGCTTTACATCCGTTGTTGCGCAAAAAGGATACCTGTTCTCTTGAATATTGAAGCGTTTTATAAGAATATTCCGGGTGCATATTAACCCAACGTTCATGTAATCTCTGCATGAATCCTCTTCGCGCCGGTGAGCTTCTTTGCCAACAGGTAAGGATGTTCCTCCTCAGTTGTTTCGACCATTTGAAACGATATTTTTGCGTTTGTTTGAATCCATTCCTGGTTGTCGCCTTGGTTCGGTCCTATTGCGAATTCCAACTGAACCATGGACTCCATCCGAAAGAGGCCTATTGTGGGTGGCACTGCGCGATACTGGTGACGTAATCGCATAATTTGTTGCATTGGGGAATTAGCCCAATGCAACGTGACTGACTGCAAGAGCCGGAGCTCTCAAGCGATGGGGTCGCCATATCTCTACGCCATTATGTGAGAAGTTGTAGGCTCCGGAAGCTACGATCATGGTTCCTTAAAGCAACCAATCCCGACGCAACTAGAACGCGTACCTCAACACTGTTCCTTGGATCTAGGTCTCTAGCCGCGGATGACCTTACGCGGCAGACGGGACCGTTGGAGATGAAGGTTTCACCTCTGGATACTTCTTGAGAGCTACCAATCTTTGTAGAATGTTATGAGGAACAGTGTTGACGGACCAGATGAAGTGATCTCAGAAGAACAGCTTTTTGCATCCGGTTCGCGATGGAATGAGCCTGACGCTGGTGATTATGAGAACTATAAGATGTACTTTGTATCCTTGATACAGCCTGCTCAGCTCGAAAAGAAGTGCTTTATAATTCGCCCGTTTTTCTTCCTCCTTTGCCGTGATATTACCATCGGCTGGTGCCGAGAATTCAATCACGTAAGTGATCTTGTTCTTCAGATCTTGGAGGACAATATCAGGCTTCGTAGCACTGATACGGTGAGTGGTGGAAAATGAGAAATTCCAGCAGATCTTACACTGAGCATTCTCCACAACGGACTCAAGTTCCCCCTGGGCGTACGGCAAGACGGGCAATAGATCAACACCATAGAAGTGTCTAAGATGGTAATATAACACTTTTAGAGCCGCATTGTGTCTCTCTATGCACCCGTAGCGTGCATATTTTAAGCATCCACTGAGAACCTGCCCAAGTGTTTCTGGCTCTTGCTTGCACGTTCGGCAATTGGTATAGCCTACAGGTATATTCATTATGCGCTCGCGGTAAACTCAGGTGTCTATAACGCCGTCTTGACAGGCAGAAAGAAGTCCCTCAGTCTCCGATTTTGATCCAGCAGACTTGAGAAACATGTTCGGCAGACCCAACGAGAGCTTTTCTCTACTTGTCAGCATGTTCTCTTAGTAGAAGCATATGTTCTGCTTCCTGTACACGACTTTTGAGCACCAAAGGTGTTAGTGATGCTAGGCTATGTGTAGTGTCGCTGGAATCAAATGGAAGGCCAAGCTCCTCTGCGGCCCTATATGCGGCACGGTATAGAAACACCGCAGCATTGACGACTTGATGTTGATTTACGAGTCGCATAAGAGAATCTGTGCTATTTATAACTGAGCAGGTTGTAGCCAGAACCGTTCTGCGATGAAGACACTCGAAGCTCAGCAAGCCTCAACCCCCTTTATCTCGAGGGAGGTATATTCGAGGTACGGAAGATCTAGGATGATGACTTCGATGGATTGTCATCATCTTGCGTGTGCTTCGGTCAAGTTGCTTCAACTTATCGACGTTCCATTTTGCTGCACCAAACGTGTAGAGCAGTATAGGAACGGCCAGCATATTGGTCGCCTGGATCTTATTCTTTCCAGATAATTCGGAAACCCAAATTTTTCTGAGAATTTGGCGATACCTTTTTCCAAGGGCCGTTTTTAACACACGCACAGCTTGGGTTTCCTCTTGCTGTATTCCAAGATATGTATATGTTTCTCCAATACCATGCTGTTGAATGGTATTTCCGCCTAGAGTTCAACATCCTGATTGTGACTTGATGATGCAGTTTCTAGTCTTCCTAGGTGTAGGTGGACGCAGGCACACTTGTCCAGTCCGAAGCTCATGCCAATCGCTTTAGAGTATTATTTACCGCCTCCACAAGGATGTTAAGGTCCTCTTTCGAGGAAGCAAAGAGTTTAAGGTCGCGTTGTTCAACTATTGCACTCCATTCCGGTTCCATAGATGTTAATATCCTCTCTTTGAGGATGCCATTGAATAGCTTGTAGCTGGTGTTCAAACAAGCTATGGGCCTGTAGTTCTTTGGACTTGACATATCTGCGGTCTCAGGGATCAATACGGTGGGTCCTTCCACTAACCACTGCGTGATGGGTTGTTCTCAGTTTAAGAAAGTAGTAAATATACGAGCTAGATGTTGTTGCGTAAAAGTAAACTTCTTCCACCAAAAGGTGTTGATTTTATCTGGCCCTGGCGCTGAAAAGTTCTTAGTTCTAGCGATAACTTTCTTCACTTCTTCAGCAGTAATTAGTGGACACTCTTCCTCTGGACCTTATAACCTTTGCCTCTGGCAAAAGTTACGAAAGAGTAATATATCTGAAGCGTCTTCATTTAGCTGATAAGTATCTCCATATACTTGCTCCCAGCAGACTTGAATCTCTTATCGACTAGGCGGATTTTTAACGGCACGTGACGTTTTAGTGAACAGACGGGAAGGATGAGTAGAAAAGGTGGAATTTTCCTGATTCCACTTGACTCGCCGTTCAAGGCGCTGTTTTGCTGTTGAACGAGACCTTATTTTTTGTGTCCAGTGCTGCTTGATGGTCAACAGTTTACACTTCTTCAGCGTGTGATTTGCTTGCTTTAAGTTTCGAACAAGTGCCCCAACTTTTGGAGTGAATTTTTTATTTGATTTTATGTAGCTAATCACGCACTGAATATTTGATGCATGCCGTCTCGCCGTTTCAATTTTGAATTGAAGCTGTGCAATACGCTCGCGAGTCTTACTCAGACGTACTGAAGTATCGTTACTTCTATTGTCGCTAAGCAGGGAGACCGCCTTCTCGTAAACTACACAGCTCAGATTCCAGAGATTAATATCTCCGAGGAGCAAATCGGGGAGAGCAGTATTAGCTTCAGCTAATTTGTCCATCCTGAGAAAGACTTTTTGGTGGATAGATTTCCTACTTCTCATGTTGGCATTATCGGCTATCGGCAAAGGTGGTCTTGCTGGAACGGGTGGAATGTTCGCTGGAGGATGTTGCTCTTCTTCTTGTTGATAAAGAGCTTCATATCCGTTTTTTCGCAAAAAAGATATGTGATCTCTTAAATTCTGAGGCGTTTGATTAGCATATTCCGGGTGCATATTGAACCAACGGTCATGTAACCTCTGCATGAATCCTCTTCGCGCCGGTGAGCTTCTTTGCCAACAGGTAAATATGCCGCTCCGAGAGAGGCCTATTGTGTATTGAGTGTTATTGTGTATTGAGTTAGCCCAAAGCAACGTGGCTGACTGCAAGAGCCGGTGCTCTCGGGCGATGGGGTCGCCACAGCCCTACGCCTACCAATTATTATTATTATTATTATTACACATGGTCAGAGTCATCGAAGTGCCATAGCACTGGGGTTATCTAATGTAACCTATTTTACTGTACCCTCGAATCTAATCCTCTCTTATGAGGCCGGTTTCCACCATATACGAATTTATGGTCGTGTAAGGGATGTCTACAAAACCATCTGATTCACAGGAATGATTTCCAAAATGCTCCACTCTGAGGTTTACAAGCACATCACAGTCGCAGAGGACGTGATGGGCTGTCTCCTCACGAAAGCTGCACTTTTGACATCGGAAATCGTTGTCGATCTTCATGTTAGTCAGGCGCTTCTTTAAGCGACAACGGTCGGTGAGCATTTCAACTACTATCTTCAACTGTTCCTTTCCATGTTCAGGTCCCGCTTTTTGCAAGCATATCCGCGTATTCGTTATCTTCAATTTTCTCATGTCAAGGTACTCAGATCAAGTTGACCCAGTTTTTTCCGGGCACTACGAGAATATCGTGCAGGCAACTCCAAACAAGTCTTGATGTAAACTCTTTCGAATAGAGAGCTCTCGAATCAGTTAGACTATCGGAGCATATGTAAATGTGGTGATTAACAAACCCACGTTTACGAATCTTCTCCAGGCATGTCTTAATAGCCACGATTTAAGCTTGAAATATCGTGGGGAATTTGCTTAGTGCGATTGTTATCACCGCACTACGTTTCATCCCAAGTACTTCAGCTCCAGTACTAAGGGATTACTTAGAGCCGTCTGTATACCAGACGAGTCCTCCCGCTGTAAATAATTCGTTTCTTCTCTGTTCATCATGCCAGCCCTCCTTTTTCGCGAAAATCACCTTAAAGGACTTCATAAACGAATATTATTTCAACATGATATCTGAGTCCATGCAGAGGATTTCGTCCTCTGAGAATACGCTATTTATTAAATCATGCCAATCATGCCAAAATTCATGGCCAACGGCCATGCCACGCTGAAAAAACCAGTTCTCGTCAGATCACTGAAGTTAAGCAGCGTTGGGTGCGGTTAGTACTTGGATGGGTGACCATTCGAGAATACTGTGTGCTGTTAGCATATTATGGGTGTGGTGAGCCCAAATTTTTAGTTATTTATAACTACAAGAAAACTATCCACCTAGAAACACTACCCGAATCGGGTAGTGTCTCGCCTACCCTGAAAGGGAAATGGCTTAATGGTATACATGCAGATCATCGAAAGCGGAATCTCTATGACCTTCCCTTAGGGAAAGTCTGTATGCCTCCGCTGCTGCCTTCTGCCTAATTAGAAGGTGCAGTTGCCGTTTCCCTAAGATGGAATCCAGTGCCGCTGTTGGAGTTGTACTCATTGATCCAGTAAATACCAGACAAAAGACCCTTTGTAGGCTCTCCAGCTATTTCCTGGAACTAACCAAACTAGTTCTTGGCAACCAGATCAGTGAGGCATAAGTTACAATTGGTCCAGTGATTATCGTATATAACCAGTATACTACTTCGGTTTAAAGTCCCAAGGTTTTTCAAATTGCGCCTCTCTAAGCCCAAAAGGCTGCTTTGGCCTTTTTCACTACCGCATCAACATTTTGTTTCCAGGTTATTTTAGGGTCCAAAATGAATTCTAAATACTTAGCTGATGTGGAGAAGTCAACCTTCTGACCATAGAATATGGTGTTCACAAGGTCAGGTAATTTCCTGCGTTGAGAACATTTTGCATGCGTTCGACTAAAGTTCTCTCATATTTTCCTGTCACCAGTATAACAAGGTCATCTACATAACCTTAAGCATAAAAACCTGCTTCATTTAACCTACGAATCAAATCATCAATGACGAGTACCCACATGGTGGAGGATAAAACTCGTCACTGCGGACATCCCCTTTCTACCTTCGCTCTCACATTGAAATCGTGTTTCAATGTGAGAATCAAACTGAATCCTGCCGCACAGCATAGAGCGCAACCAGCTATTAAAAATAGTACCTTCAGCATGTTCCTCAGCAGAATTGAATATAGATTCCGTATGTGGTGTTACTGAAAGAACCCTGCTATCGCTACATCCCCTGTTCTTCCTGCTTTTTGAATGCGGGAGGTAAATGCATGAAGTGCATCAATAGTGGATTTGCCGTTCTGTGAGGCAAATTGATTACTATGAAGGGGTTTATCCGGTAGGTGTTCCTCCTTCAGATGAACATCAACTAACTTTTCTAATGTCTGAAACATGAAAGAAGTAATGCTAATAGGTCTGAATGATTTGGATTCAAAGTAGGAGTCTCTCCCCGGCTTTGGTACGAAGATCGCTTTGACCTTCTTCCATGCCATTGGGGTATATCCCATAGCTATGCATGCCCTGAAGATGTTACACATTGGTCCCACCCGAACATCCAAACCTTCTTGATTCAACGCCGGAAATATACCGTCTTCTCCAGCGGCTTTGAATGGGTCGAAATGCCGAACGACCTATCTAATTTTCGATTGTGTTACTATCCGGTTTGCTATCTTCCAATCTTCCCCATTGCCTCTATATTCTGGACCGTCAGAAGGGTTTGGTCTAATAGCCTCTCCCTCCGATTAGTACCCAGGCTCGGAACCAGGGAAGTGCACCTGCATGAAGTGTTTGAGGATTTCGCTAGCCGTTTCTGTCATGTCTCATGTTTGCAAAATCAATGCCCTCAGTTGACATGTAGTGTTTTTCTTTAAAGTTATCTGGAGTTTCGCAGTATCAGGTACATTTTGAATGGCCTGACAATGTCACTTTCATGAGTTCCTTTTAACCGATTGTATTTCATTAGTATATCATGCTACACTAACCTCATGCAAATCCTATTTTCCAGTTTCCCTGGCACTATTAAATAGTCTTCTAGGTTCCTTTTTCAAGGCCTGAAGTCTATAATTCCACCAAGGAGCATCCTTGTCTAGCTTTCCAGTACGAAGAGGACGATTGTACTCAGAAGATCTACATACCGCCATATTCACTACAACCACAGCAAATTCCAGCTGATCAATTGATCTTATCCTCCCAGAAATAACTTCCAATGTCTCTCCAAGATCTTCCCGATATTTATCCCAGTCAGTAGCTCTTGGATTCCTATATCTTATGGTATCAGCCTCTTCACTTGACAGTGAAAAGCATATATGCCTGTGATCTGATAGGGATGTCTCAGGCGATACGTGCCAGTCCCTAAATGCTACTCTAATGAATATAGAGCACAAGGTGAGGTCAGTAACCTCATGGCATCCAGCTGTCGCAAAGGTTGGTGTATTTCCGCGGTTTAATGTGGCTAAATCGGTAGTCGAAAGGTAATCTAAAAGGTACTCACCCCTGTTGTAGATGTCCTTACTGTTCCATATTGTATAATGCGAATTCGCATCACACCCAATGATCAACAGCCATCCTTTCGAACTGCAGTATTCCACGAAACATCTCAACTCTTCTGATGGTGGCGGGTCCGAAGAATCAAAAGGCAGATATACTGAGCACATCATCATGGGCTGACGTCTTCCTCCACTTTAATGCTCAATTTTAATTGCTACCAGGTGAAAATTAATTTGAATAAACTATCATTTCGAGGATTTCACGCTGTTCGCTTAAGAATCAGCGTCATTCACCGGATGTTCTGACGAAAGCTGTTCTTGCACTGTCCTCGCGGGCTTTTTCGGTTTCGAAGGTGCTTATGCGCCTAGCATGAATTCTAAAATTTGAACGCTCCTATTCTAAATTGTACATGTTCATGGAGCTTATTTGAACGATTAGTTGATTTATATGTAAAAACGTCAACTCCCGTTTCAAGGTACCGCCTTCCGTCGTCTTGTTACATAGCATTCGTACAAATACACTCTCTCGAAACGGATCGTCACGTCGCGAAATTATAAAGACTCCGTCAGCTATTAGCCAGATTGTACGTCGTGTTCTTATTTTTGGCCACGAAACCCGTGTTTGCACCATTGATAAATAATTGTGTACTATTAGTGCTTACCTTCAAAAAGAGCAATAAATTTACCATATTTCTCATCGGTGTTAGTGCTTTATTTGAACACACTGGCAAAGTGTCAGCAATTTCAAACTCAGAATATAGATAAGCGTTATGATACATTGAGAGCAAATAATGTATGTTATAATTGTACCAAAGCTGGTCATAGACCATTTAAATGTTCTAGTAAACATCTATGCAACAAATGTAACAGACCGCATAACTCTTTGTTGCATCATGGCTCTGATTTAAAAACTGAGAACAATAATAAGTGAGATTTAAATTCTCAAAGTGTCAAAGAAACAAAACTGACTTCTTATCTTTCTCATAAGGGAATGCGACGCCGTCGCACTGCTATGTTTGGATAAATTTGGCAGGCTTTGGAAGGTCCTTAGAATCAATAGCTTTGATTCTTGCACCTTCCTATGGTTTCAAACTGCTTACTGCCTCGATGAGCTATGTCTTAGACATATGATCTGAGCAGATGACATTTAATTTTACATGGTTTTGAAAATCATAACCGGTAGATTACGCCCCCCATTGTCAATACACTGGGTCGACCGAATTCTGGCGTTTGCCATAACTCTTTCCAGCATTCTGACGGGTATGTTGCCCGTTTCTTCCCGAATCTTGGCCTTCAGGTCTTTTAGGGTTCTTGGGAGGTTGGCGCAGACGCGGCATTTCAAATAACTTCACAAATATATCGCAAAGGGTCAAATCGTAAGAGCGCGCTGGCCACTTAACCCAATTCATTCCACGTGGCGGGACACCGCGTGTGTTTTTGCCTTGCGTTCTAACTGGCACCAACCTCCGGGTAGAGAAGTGAAAGTTACTAGAGAAAAAATATGGCCGCCACAGACTGCTGGAGCGCAGTTTCAACTGTGACAGACATGTAGACATGAATTCATGAAGTTGAGATGTCACACTGTTGATTCAGGTTGGTGGCCGGGGGGGGGGGATAAATTTTAATATTTTAATTGTTAATTAATGAACACGAATCTCATTTTTTGTACAATTCCGAATTCGTTCAGACTGCAGATTTAAGACTTAAGATATTTTATTAAAGAACGATTATTTTCCATTTTATAAACAATTTTTGTTGTGATTTTGTTTTTTATCACAAAATCCACAGCTAGTGACACAGAAACTACCGTATTTAGTAGGAGACTTTGTCAGGTGGCATCATTTGTTATTAATTTAAATAAATAGATAAATAAAAGTTTACTTTCAACCAAACAGATGAATTTTCAACTACAGTTACAATGAATCTACAGCTGAAACAGTTACATAATCAGTTAAAATAATTGATTTTCAAGTTTTAAAAAAGATTTAAAGCCAAAAAACATCTTTGTCTATAAAACAGTTGAATTTTTAGACCGAGAATATGCATTTTCCACCAAAGAAAAATTTTCTGAGGTAATTTGAAACAAAAATTATTAATTTGCCGCCAAAAAGACGAATTTTTATTAACTACAAAAAATTTTCGACTTCAACAAAAAAGAAACGTTTTTTGAACAAAGTAGTTTAATTTTCAATAAAACAGTTAAACTTTAACCAAGCAGATGATTTTTCAACTACAGTTACGCTGAATCTACAACTATAATAGTTACATAATCAGTTAAAATATTGGATTTTTAATTTTTTCAAAAAGCTTTGAAGCCAAAAAACGAATTTGTCTGTAAAACAGTTGAATTTTTAACCCGAGAATATACATTTTCCACCAAATAAGAATTTTGGGGGGAAATTTGAAACAAAGAATATTAATTTTCTACCATAAAAGACGAATTTTTATGAAAAAAAAGACGAATTGAAAGAAAAGACAAATTTTTCAACTTACGGTGGAAAAATTAAACTTTCAATTGTAAACGGTTAATTTTCAATAAAAGAAGAAACGACTTTTGAACAAAGTTGTTTCCTGGAATCGCTGCAGTGCTAAGAGTCGCAAGTAAAAATAGGAAGCTCATTGAACCAACTTGAAAGGGGAAATTGGAAATTGGATGACTATTTTACTGCTGAAAATTTCGGTTTTTCTAATTAAGGCTAGTGAAATAACGTCTGCAGACGAGATTTTTGTTTTTGGTACTAATTCGGAAGGATAGATTGAATACGTCGCAGAAAAGCGTAAATCTACCGAAGTTCATATCAAGTTCGGCTTTGACAGCGGAGGAGGTTTTATAAAACTCAGCATTTCCATACAATCCACAGAAGAATCGCAACAACTAGAAGGTTCCCGTCAAAAATATAACCAAGGATTTACGGCGAAACGATTTAAAGATTCTAGAGTAAAAAAGCTTTTTATACTAGGATTAGTGCAGAATTGTCAAGATAATTTCTATAAAGTGTCGGAATTATGGTCGAAAATCAACATTAATCGTTTTGGGAGAACTATTGCAGCAGACCTAAAGATTGCAAACATTATGGCTGGAATCATGTCTTACAGCAGCCTTTATCCTTGCAGATGGTGCTATGCCAAGAAAAGTGAACTCAGCGCAGGTGGTAACTTAAGAACAATTGGAAACATTCAAGAAAACTACCTTCAATGGCAACAAGCTGATTCAATTCAAGCACAAGCAAACGATTATAAAAATTGCATTCATCCTCCAATTTTTACGGGAAACGAACATACGACACTGCTAGAAATAATTTCACCTCCTGAGCTGCACTTAATGCTGGGTGTTGTTAATACTCTGTTCACCCACATGTTAAGTGAATTTAATGCAGCAACTTTATTCTGGGCTAAGGTATGTAACGTCGTGAGAGAAGCAACTCATGGCAGTCCAGCTTTTAATGGCAATTCATGCAAGAAGTTGTTAGACCGAATAGATATTTTGCGTAAAAATAGTCCTCTGGGATTCTTGAAATACGTACAAGCATTTGATGATTTCAAAAACGTAGTTAGAGCATGTTTTGGTCAATATCTGGATCCCAATTTTAAAACGCATATCACGGCTTTCAAGGGAAGCTACCTGGACTTACAAATATCGGTTACACCAAAAGTTCATGCGGTTTTCTGTCATGTAGCAGAGTTTTGTGACCAAAAGCAAATGAGTTTGGGCTTTTTTAGCGTACAAGCTATGGAATCCCTACACCATGACTTTAAAGTGATTTGGCAGAGATACAAAGTCTGCAAGAGTCATCTAGAGTATGGTGTTCGTTTACTGAGAGCTATGTGCGAATTCAACGGCCGCCACATTTGAATCACCTTTGAGTTTTGATGTTATGTTGTCGACTAGCGTAGGAAATAAGTTTTTTTTCCGTTTATGGAATGAAGGTTTTTGATCTACTAGTATAAAACAAAATGATTATAGTTAAGCTGTGCAAAATTTCCTCTCTAGCTCCGCTGGAATTCGAACCCAGTTCTACAGATTCGAATCCCAGCGGAGCTAGAGAGGGATTTTTTCAAAGCTAATGACTATAACCATTTTGATTTAGACTAGTAGATCAAAAACCGTAATTCACTCGAGAAAAAAAAATTAAATTGCCAATGTTCATTGAGTTAATAAACAGTTCTAGTTTCAACTTCGTTTTACAATTATTACGTGTACGAGCATATACTTTAATCTTCAGGTATAAAATATTCAGGAGCCATAAAAAAAATAGGATTTAAGAAAACAGCCTGGAACCGCAAGCAGCTTGCAATAAAAAAGTTTTTAATTCTTTAAAGATGCTCAATCCTCGAAGGAATATTTCGCAATCTAAAGATATCTAGAAAAAGCTTTCTTCTTTTTTAAGGAATTCGATACATCTTTACTTGTATATCAACTATTTTACACCTTAATTGCACACGAAGCAATTTATTTACAATAAACTTAGTGTCGAATAGAGTGCAATAAAAATGTTTCAACTTTGAATGGCTCTAATTGCGGTAATATTAGAGCTAGAGCAAAGTTTTTTTTGGTTTTGTAGATAATTTAACCTGCTTTCATTTATTATGAATTGATTTTCATGTAGAATCCACAGAGAAAAAGGCATTTCACAAAAACTAAAATTTTCGAAAAAAATTTCACTGAAAAATCCCTTTTGCAGGCCATACCTTCTAAAAAATTAGTGTTAGGATATTGTTTTTTTTCTTAGCCTTTTTAGTAATTTTGTGTACTTTCTTTTTAAATTATGGACTCAAGTTGTACGATGTAGCCGTGACGAGCAATGTTCGAAAAACTATTCTTTTTACATTTTTTGAACATTTTAAAAGCGTTCCGAAGGTCACTCGATATTGAGCATTTAGTAGTTTTTTTTTGGTCACCAAATTACAGGGTTTAGGCGAAAAAAATATCACATATGACTTTTTCTCTAAGAAATATACATGATAAATGGTCTATAAAATGTCAAAAAATGAGTTATTTTAAAAAGGACCCTAACGATTTTTTAAATTTTAGGCTTGAAATAGTCGGAAGTCATCTCCAAAATGAAATTTCCAGGCAGCTTGGACAGGCAAAGTTAATTTCAGTGAGAATTGGTTCAAGCTAGGTGCGATGAATCTACAACTGAAATAGTTACATAATCGGTTTAAATATTTTTTTCTTTTTTTTTTTAAACTTTGGAGCCAAAAAACGAATTTTTCTGTAAAACAGTTGAATTTTTAGCCCGAGAATATGCATTTTCCACCAAATGAAAATTTTCTGCGGAAAGAAATTTTTTCCGATTTACGGTGGAAAAATTAAACTTTTGGTTGTAAAAAATTAATTTTCAATAAAAAAAGAAACGACTTTTGAACAAAGTAGTTTAATTTCCAACCAAAAAGATGAAACATCATTCCAAAAAACAGAATTTTTAACTAAGTACTTCAATTTTCAATTAAAAAAATATAATTTTTAACAAAACAGTGAAACTTTCAACCAAACAGATGAATTTTCAACTACAGTTACGATGAATCTACAACTGAAATAGTTACATAATCAGTTAAAATAATTGATTTTCAATTTTTAAAAACGCGTTTTCAACCAAACAGATGAATTTTCAACTAAAACAAATATCCCAGCTAACACAGTTACCAGCCTGGGTAGTCACATGCTTGTAACAAGATTCAGAAAACCAGTAACTAGTGACTTCCCTGATGGTCATCCAGTGACAATATGTTTCCCACTGAAAGCAGTAACATGTTACAAGCGAAGCAGGTAACATTATCTCGTCAGAGTAATCACATGCTTGTAACAAAGTCATGTTTCGGAAAACAACGCGCAATGACAGATCAACCTCAAAACCTTCTAAATATCTTTTAAAATGATACAATTTTTTTTCAATTTTTCAAAATTGAAAAAATTGTCTTAAAATCTCCCAGATGCTTTTCTGACAATTTTGGGAATCATTCAAAATGTTTGAAAATCTTTTTAAATATTCTCTGAGAATTAGTTTTCAAAAATAAAAACCATTCGAAATTCTGCCAGCAATATTAAGAAATGTTTTTATTGTCTTAAAAAATTCTCAAGATTCAAATTATTTTCCAATCTTTTCGATTCTTTTTCGACATATTGTGAAATCTTCAAAACTTAAAGTAATTATTTCAAAATAAAACCTAAATAATTTCAAATTTTGCCAGAAATCTTACTGTAAAAACCAGTAATAATTATTGTTTGGTTACCGCTACTGGTGAGGTAGCAAAATGTTAAGAACGGAATTATTTTCCAATTTTAGTAGGGTTTTTACAATTAAAATTGTCTCTTTTATCAATACTGCTTAGGAATATTCAGAAATATATTTTATTTTTTAAATGGGTTTTAGTCTACAATATTATAATTTTAAATCTTTCGATTTTAAATTATTCAGTTTCAAAATTTTGTGCTTTTAGAAATTACACTTATTACACTGATTTCATAAAACCAATTTAATAATACTAATTACAAAAAACAGTTTTAAAATATCAAAGACTAAAAAACATTTTTCATTTTCAAATGTAGTTCTCAAACGAAAACATAGATTTTATTTAATTTTCACTTATTTCAAATGTCGGTGTTGAATTTCAAACATTTTCATTTTGAAACCAGTTTAATTGAAAAATTTCATATTGTTTAACGTAAAAACTAGTCAATTTCCAAAATTTAAGGCATTATTAAGTCTACAACTTTTATTTTTAAACGTTATTTTGATTTTGCATCTTTCAATTTTGAATGATTCAGATTCAAAATCTTGGGTTTTAGAAATTACATTGATCAGCTTTTTGCCTTTTCAGGAAATTATAAGTAAATAATACATTTAAAATCGTCTTCAGAATCGACACCCCTTTTATTGAATATATATATAGCAATTACTTTTACTCATATTAGAAAAGCACCTTTTTTCATCATCAGATTTTTAATAAAAAAGCCTATCAAAAAAAGATTTATTATAAAACAATTTCATTGTATATTTGAAAGTTACATTTTCTAGTCGAGTTAAATCGAATATTATCATCAGTACTTGCCACATTAGGGATTTGTCTTCGATAAGAGATCACAATGGCTGTAAACCTATCAAAAATCTACAAAAAATAAGCAGAAGCCAAAGATGAAGGGAATATTTACAAATTATAAATTCAATAATTTTTCCCATTACTTTTCATTCTGTTCTAGTAGATACGGTATAATTCCTCTCATAACATGTGATCACTTAGGAACTTCTCACGATAGTAACAGGTTAGCTGGGGTATTCTTAAGCCAAAAAAAGAAATGTTCAACAAACTAGTTCAATTTTCAACCAAGCAATATTTCAGTGAGGTTCATTCTGCAAAACTAATATTAGGTGGCAGCACCGAGCCGAGTACTAGACCCTCCCAGATAGCAATATGCGCGCATAGTGCGACGCCCATGCGTCGCACGCGTGCGGATTTTGTCGCACGGCGTGCACGCAAGCGATGACGCAGATGCGTCCTCATATGCGTAACAGGTGCGTCGCACGTCGTGCGGGCATAGTGCGAGCACACATTGCGGGTACTTGCGGACGGTATATTTAAATGTAGATTTTTAAATAAAAAGCAAGTAATTCATCTTGAACGTAATTTTTATTAAAATAAGAAATGTTTTTTTGAATTAACGCATTCGAAAAATATTTTTATGTTTCAAGCCTCTCATAAAAACAATCGTGCATTCTCTGAAAAACATTCGACTTCACACTTTAAAATAGTCTATATTTAGTATGTCACACAAAAAAATACATTCAGGGTCAAAATGATCCAATCGATACATTAAAAAATTAGTATATATTTACCTTCAGTATTATTATTTATTTACCAGACGAAACGTTATTCACTCGAAACTATATATCAGCGAACACGAAAACTGTTTACAACCAGAAATGATTTTAAGTAAATATAATAAAATGATAAAATATCTGAGTGCCCAGGAAGACTGCAAATTGTCAACATTCAATGGCGAATCGATAAACGACCTAGCCTAACCACCGCAACCGAAAAGAACGCCATGTTGTATGGATATGTTTCTTGCCACATGATCAGGCGGGAACTAGTAATTGCTTATTTAAAACCTGATCCGTAAATATAGAATAAGCAGGGTAAACTAAATTGAAAATAATTTGTTTAAATAATAAAAATAACAAACACATAGTTGTCTAATATTGAACTTGCAAAAATTTGTTTCTTTTTGGTAATTTATAAATTGTCGGTCCATCAAAAATACAATTATGTTTTTAAAATTGAAATTAATATTTTACATCTTTTTAATAGTAGGAAAATGGTTGAAATTTGTAGTATTTTCACAATATTAATAATTTTTATTATTATTATTCAAAAATTCACCTATCACAATATGCGACTCATATGCCCCGCACATTATGTGCTTGCACGAAGTGCGAGCGATAACGCTGCGTTTCGGCAGGCATGGCATGGCGTGCCTCGCATGCAGTGCGAGTAACGTGCCTCGCACGCTTGCTATCTGGGCTCTGTCGATGAGATACGAATTTCAACAAAAGAAATTTTGTTAATAAGTATAAAGTGCCATTTATACCTTGTAAACATAACAAAATATATTTTTCAAACTTTTGTATCAATATTTATCATATAGAATTCGTAAAAGGTTGATAAATCCTTTCCTGACTATCACATGCAAAGTGAGGTGGTGTCGCGCAGCTGCCGTCCGGCGGTTTATTCAACGATACTACGTTTAAAATATTATTGTGACAATAGTAAAGCTGGAGTAAATAAAAAATTCTCACCGATATTTTTATAAAAAAGAAAAAATGTTTTCATAGATAATCAAAACAATATTAATCTATTTTGCACATAGTTTATATTTCAGTCTATAATAATTGCACAATATTTTCATAATTTTTAACCAAAAAGATACATTTCCGACCAAAAAGATTAATTTTCTATTAAAAAAGACGAATTCTCAAGCAAATACATAAATTTTTAACCAAATAGTTGATTTTTTAAATTGAAAATATCAACTTTTACCCAAAAATTAAACATTTAAACTTTCGTTGAAAAAAATTAATTTTTAATATAAGAAAACGAATCATATGCAAAATAGTTGAATTTTCTCCCAAACTCTTGAATTTTCAAGATGAAAAAGACGAATTTCCTATAGAAAACAGTTGAATTTTCAACCTAAAAATATAAAGTTTCAACAAACTACTGAAATTTTGAACCAAATCGTTGAATTTCTAAATTTAAAAAATCAATTTTTAAGTTATTAACAATGGAAATTTAATATTACATGATCAACATTTTTCTCGTAAATGGCTAAACGGATTTTGACATTCGATTTATGATGGCCGGTAAGAAGCATTTGCTCATATAAATTGTTTAAATAATACATACAAAATATTGGAAGATTAATTTCTATCACTAAAGATCATAGCGAATACAATTTGAATACAGATAGCTAGTTAACTAGGCGAATCCAACGAAAGAAGACGAATCTTTAACAAAATAGCTGAATCCTCTACCAAATAGATGATCTTAAGAAACAAGATTAATTTTCTACACAAATAGACGAATTTTGAACAAGTTAGTTAATTTTTTAAGCCAAGAAGTCCAATATTTTTAAAGCAGTTGACTTTTAAACCGAAAAAGACGCATTTTCAGAAAAAAGTTAATTTTCAACCAAGCAGTTGAATTTCCAACTGAAATGATGAATCTTCTATGAAAAAAAGAAATTTTTAATAAAGAAATTCAACTGTCAAAAAAGGAGTTAAATTTTCAATCTAAAAATATAGTTTTTACAGAATAAGATGAAAAAAACTATCCTTTTTTGCCCATAAATTACGATAATAGGAATTGACTTATATCATTTGTTTCAAAAATTATAAAAAAATATCACATGACTAATTTTCATGATCAAGTCTCGTCCTGACAGTAAAGTCAAGCATTTTTAACGCACAAATATAAACTTTGCAAACGAACAGGGCCAACAAGGAAACATTTGATTAAAAATCGTAATTTAAACGTATCAATATGAGTACAGATTGAATTTGTACATACATGAAACATTCATGGGACAGCTTCTCCGCATGAAATCGTTGTAAATGTTTATTTAAATTTGAATTTCGCGTTAACTCTGCATTGCAAATCGAATATTTGCATATTTTTTGTTCAAAAACTTTTGGCACTCCATGAAATAGTTGTAAGTGTTCCTTCAAATGTTTGTTCTCCATGAATTCCGTGTCACAATTGAACATTAAAATTTTTTTTCTTCTTTTGGTACTTTATGTACCTCTTGTAAATGCGTATGAAGGTTTGGTTTCGTGGAAATTATAACTTTGCAGTGCTCGCATTCCATTTTTATTCTTATTAATAGACGGAAGATTCAACCGTGCCGTCATTACTTCACAATAATATGGGTTAAAATGTACCGCCAGGCAACAGCCGCGCCACACCACGGCTTTTTCCGTAACAACCAGGGAAAACTGCATGATGGTGGGGGGATAGGAGCAAGGTGCCGGGTTACTATGATCCACTCGTAAGAGGAAGGGGAAGGTCTTTCAGAAATTTCAAGTTGGTAGTACTACCCACCATACATAGGGCTTCCGCCGCCCCTGGTTCCGCGTCGTTCAACGTCGTGCGCGCACCACATCGCACCATCTCCCCTCGCCCCGACCCCCGTCATGCTATTTCGCAACGAAACCCCACTCCCTTGATCACAACCTTGATCAGGGCCCCTCGGCCTCTCTTTTTCCTATAACTTTTCTGTATCTCTATAACCATAGTCTCTAAACTAGCAATTTACAAATGGTATAATTAGCATGTACGAATTTTTGCGATTCCAATGACACAGTCCTAAAAAAACACGTTTTGTAATTGCTCCGTAACAAAGGGGTAACATTGTTATACGTGGCTATATAACGAATGTCACTGTTCAGTGACGTGTTCATTCTATAACTGGAAGGTAACAATGTTAAGTAACTTTTTTACCGAATGAGGATGTACCAGTTCCATAAAAAAATGTGTATCAATTCTGTGGCAGTGAGATATAATTGATACTAGTAGTCTTGCGCGCGCCAAGGCACGCGCTTATTAATTTTTTATGTGAAAGAGAATGAACCAACTACTTATTTTTTCTATGTTATTTATATTTAATCAATGTCACAAAATATTTGTATAAAATAATTAGAAGGCACCAAGTATGATGTCTTTACCCTCCAATAAGGAGCTCCTTTTCATTTTTTTCTCTGTTGAAGGAGTAATAAATAGATTCCTCATAATTTATTTGTAGGTAAATTCTGCCATCTTTATCATCCTGAAAGGATTGTGAATATAATCATAATTCAATTTATTGTAATTTACTCTTCAAATTGGTTTAACACTTAATTTATTTGTAAATTATATTGCCGTAATGAAATTTTTCATTTTACATATTCAAAAGAAATATTATTTATAAAATAAATTGTGAATTGTTCGTTATAGCATGTATATGAGTATATGAATTTCAATTTGATAAATGCTACGAATAATATGAATTTTTATTATTATATAAGATGTACAAAATTGAAGAAAATGAATGATACATAGAATAATGGCAGTAATTACCAATCTTTCAGTTTTTAAGAAATATCATAACAAATTTTTAAGTCGTCTATTTGCTCGGCAATTATTGTCTTTGCTCAATAGTAATCGATTTGCCACTGATATTTTATTATGCATTGAGAGATGTAGTGAATTTTTTTGCATAAAAAATTAATTTTCTAATTTTTATCGTAAATGCTGCAAGTTATTACGAAAAAGTAAAATGTATTTTAGTATAACTTTTTTATACTTGAACATTTTTATCGAATCTGTTGTTGTTTACGTACAAATAAGTAAATTCTTTTATTATAAAAAGAAAATTATACTGTCTATAGAACTTTCCAGGCCTTTATAAACGTTACAGTCTCTTTCTTATTAAAAGCTGAAATAAACAAATAAATTTCAAAAAAATATAATTTTTTCCCTTCTGCGGAAATCTGTTTTTAAGTTTTTTTCAAATAATTTATTTTGTATTTTTATTTATCTGTGAAAACCTACAAAATCCCTCACTACTTGTGAATGAATTCTTTAAAATACATTAAAATATTATAAAATCCCGTGAAGATGAATAAAATTTTATAATATTTTTTTGAATCCTTGAAGATTTATTAAAATATCTTGAGAGCTTTTAAAATCCATGAAAATCATTGAAATCTTTGGAAATCTCATGAAATTCATTTAAATATTTTAAAATATATTGAAACCTTGCAGGTCCTATGAAATAGTTTCATATATTCCGAAGTTCTACAAAATTCCTGAAAACTCCAGAAAAAATTGTTTATTTCTCTTAAAGATATTAAAAGCCTTTAAAATTCCTTTAAAAATTAATAATATCTTAAAAGTGCATTAAAATCTTTAAAAACATTTTAAGATGTTTTAAATCCTTTCAAATATTTCAAAATGTCTCGAAACTTTTTAAGGATCTTGAAAATTCCTTGGAATTACAAACAGAAAAATTCAAATTATTGAAATCTATTAAAAAAAATTCTTGGCATCTTTTGAAATATTCTAAATGATTTCAATAAAATTCTGAAAGTGACTGTTTGACAGCCCTAATTACTTTTGACAGAGACTTGAAGTTCTTCTTACAGAAATTCCTTGACTTCTGCCATTTTTCAAAATCAATGACTTTTCCCTGATTTTCAAGGCTTCCCTAATCTGCGGTCACCCTGGTTTCATTAAGATATATATATTACAAGGGTTTCCATAAAACTTCATTTTCAAAATTCCCTGGCCATTAATAAGACCAAAATTCTGAACTTTTAACTTTATTTACATATAGAATCTTTTATAATAGCATTAAAACAAATTTGAATTTATACATTTTCAATTCATAGGCTGCCACAGCCTAATTTTCTTGAAAAAATTGAAAGAGTGACATATTTAAACAAAATGATTGACCAAAAGCGATTAATTCCCTACCCAAAAAGTGACTAACAGTGACTAATGAGGATTCATAATGTAACTAATGTCCTTTTGAATTAAAAAGAATTTCAAAGAACTCGATGAAATTTATAAAAATTCCAGGTAAATTTTAACGAATTCAAGATAATTTCATAAGAATTAAAAAAATTCAACTTAAATTCAGGAAGATTGAAAAAAACCCAAAATTTCCTTGATTTCAGTTAAATTGTAGTGAATTTAGTGAAATTTAAGAGAAATGAAAAATATGAAAAAATGCATTGAATTCAGTAAGTTTAAAATGAGTTCAGAAAAATTCTAGAAAATTTAAAAGAATTTGATAAAGTGCCGACTTCCAGATGAATTAAACAAAAGCTAAAAAGAAATGAAAAAATACATTGACTTCAGTAGAATTAAATGAGTTTTAAAGAATTCACGTGAATTAAAAAAAAATCCAAAAAATTCTGCAGAATTCAAAAGAATTTATAAGAATTCAGGGTGAATTCGAAATGAAATCTCGTGCAATTCCTATAAATCTGAGAATACTTCTTAAAATCCTTGATATTTATTCAAAAACCTAGAAAGCTTTTAAAATCCTTAAAAAACAGAGAAATCCTCGGAAATTTGATAAAATCCCTTGGAATCTTTTAAAATATGATGAGGTATTAAATTTAAAGAAAAATTTTCATATAATTTTTAAAATTTTAATTATAAATTACTTTTTGATCTTTTAAAATTCCCTAAAATATTTCAAATTGTTTGGAAGCTCTCGAAATCACTTGAAACTTTTTAAGTTCTTGAAAATCCTTGAAATGCCTTGAAATGTATTAAAGCTCTTAGGAATTCCTTTGGGTTTTAAAAATACCTTAAATATTTCAAATTCTTTGAATTAATTGACAATTCCTTGGAATCTTTTAAGATATCCTTAAATCTTTCAAATTCTTTGAAATCTTTGATAATACCTTGAAATATTTGAAAATCTTTTTGAAATCATACGAAATCCATGAATTCTTGTGAATAAATTCTTAGAAATCTATTTAAATATTATAATATCCCTTGAAATTACATTAAATCTGATGATATAACCTGAAATCCTGGAAATGTTATCAAAATACCTTGTGAGCTTTCAAAATCCCTTAAAATCATTGAAATCCTCGGAAATCTTACAAAATCACTTGAAATTTTTCGAGATATATTCCCAGAAATTTTTGTATTGTAACCTTCTCAAAGTGCCCTTTTAAAAAGCCCTCAAATAGTGAGAATCGTTTTTTTTTTTAATTTGAAATCGAAATGAGATCTACTTTCTTATGAATCATTTTATGCAAAAAGAGCATGAAATACATTCACAAATCAAAATCAGGTTTCCAAACTACTGAAATGTTTTAAAAATACCCTAAGGTATTTTAACAACTTTAAAATCTTTTGGAATGCCTTAAAATTGGTAAGTCTCTTGAAAGTGCTTCGGAATCTTCTGAAGAACCCTGAAATATTTTTAATCATTTCAAATCCTATCAGGTTACCGAAATAAATTGAAAATTCCTTGGAATCTTTTAATATACCCTAAAACCTGAAATGAATTAAATATTCATCATAATCTTTTGAAATACTCTTAAAGTTTTAAAATACTTTGAAATCTTTTGAAATTAATTGAAACATTTTAAAGAATGTTCATATTTGTAACTCAAAGCTTTATTAAAAATTCGAAATCAATTAATTTAATTGACTATGTAACTGTTTCAGTTGTAGATTTATCGTAACTGTAGTTGAAAATTCATCTGTTTGGTTGAAAGTTTAACTTTTTTGTTGAAAATTATAGTTTCATAATTGAAAATTGAAGTACTTAGTTAAAAATTCTGTTTTTTGGAATAATGTTTCATCGTTTTGGTTGAAAATTAAACTATGTGGTTCACAAGTCGTTTCTTTTTTAATTGAAAATTAATTTTTTTACAACCGAAAGTTTAATTTTTCCACCGTAAGTCAAAAATTTTTTCCTTTTTTTCACAAAAATTCGTCTTTTTTGGTGGAAAATTAATCTTCTTTGTTTCAAATTTTCCCAGAAAATTCTTATTTGGTGGAAAATGCAGATTCTCGGGATAAAATTACAATTGCTTTAAAGACAAATTCGTTTTTTGGCTTCAATGTTTTTTTTAAATTGAAAATCAATCATTTTAACTGATTATGTAACTGTTTCAGCTGTAGATTCTTCGTAACTGTAGTTGAAAATTCATCTGTTTGGTTGAAAGTAAATTTTGATTGATTTATTTAAATTAATAACAAATTATGTCACCTGACAAAGTCTCCTAATAAATACGGTCTTTTCTGAGTCACTAGCAGTGGATTTTCTGATAAAAAACAAAATCACAACAAAAATTGTTTAAAAAACGGAAAATAATCGTTTTTTAATCAAATATCTTGAGGGAGGGATTTCCCCAAGTTCTTTACAGTCATTTTCGTTGCAAAAAAAAAAACAGCAAAAATCTGCTGTCTGAACGAATTATGAATTGTACAAAAAATAAAATCCGTGTTGATGAATTAACAATTATAATATTAAAATATACCCCCCCAACCTGAATCAACAGTGTGACATCTCAACTTTATGAATTCATGTCTACATGTCTTTCACAGTTGAAACTGCACTCCAGCAATCTATGGCGGACATATTTTCTCCCTAGTAACTATCACTTCTCTACTAGAACGCAAGGAAAACATACGCACGGTGCCGCGTCGCGCGTAGCAGAATGTGTTGAGTCTGGCCTGGGATTCCGATGACCTCTAATCTAGTTGATCGAATCGCATGAAATTAGACGGAGATGTTCGATCGGTTTGAAAACGATTGACTGCAACTATCTCTTTATATCTGACGTGTCAGAACGAGAGAGGCATTATTCGGTAATCAAGAACTCATGACTTCTCGATTATCGACAGTAATCTCTCTTTTTCTGACACATGAGATAGAAAGAGATAGTTGCAGCCGAACTTTTTCAAAACGATCGAACATCTCCATCTAATTTCATGCAATAGAAAGAGAGATCCGATCAACTAGATTAGAGGGCATCGGAATCCCACCCCTGGAATCACCATCCAGGGAGATGAGTCGCTATAAAAGTAGACTTTTACGGCAAACGCTTGCTCCTCGCTATTCCAACGCATGTTGACAACTGACCAACAGTCCAACACCAACGAGCGAACAAAACTTTAGGACGAAAAGTTTGCCTTTCATGTCCCAAAAACTGCTGCACCGACAGAGCAATGTGAGCAGGTGCGTTGTCGTGATGGAAAAACCAACCTCCCGTGGCCCACAGGTCGGCCCTTTTTCTCTGAATTTAACTCCTTGATATTCCTATCATTTCAGAAAGTTGATAAATCGTTCGACGACGATCTTCACGGATGAGGGTGTTAATTTTTGCAACATTTTTATCAGTTCTTGACGTTGACGGGAGCCCTAAACGTTTTTGTTCATCAATTGACATTTTTCCATTTTTGAATCTTGAAAACCAATCATACACTCGTGGTTTACTCAAAGTACTATCTTTGTAAGCAGTTTGAAGCATTACATAAGTTTCCGCCGCTGTTTTCCCCAAAAGAAAACTAAATTTCTTTGATGTACGTGGTCCCGCAAGTCAGCCATCTCTTGTTATCGCCGCACAGAAAAAAGTTACTCATTTGTACTAAATGCCACGCACGAACAGGTGATCTCTATGCGACGTCTCTGTACAGAATGAGTAATGACCCATCAAGGCCCACAAGCGTCTACACCCCGACTGCAACTTTTGCGCTCGGGGGCGATCGGCATGTTTCGTATCTTGCGCTCGGTGGCGTTCGGGAAGTTTCATGTCCAAGTTTCGTATCGTGATCGTTTTGAATTTCGTGCAAGTGGAATTGTTTAATCGTTCAGATTTTTATGCCATTGGAATTAGATTTATATATCCGTAAACATGGATCGTTTTATGTGCATAGAATGCAAACGTACTTTCACAAGTGACAGTGATTTAAGTTCTACTTACAAAAACTGAAGGTGATAGTGCAGGTTAAGTCGTACCCTTATAACAGTGAACATTGCACGAAGAACTTCAGCCACAGAAGAAACCTAAAAATGCCTTTAAAAAATCACACAGAAAGTAAGTAAAAAAATTCTTTTAAGTATAAACTGTCAAAAATGAAAATGGTATATCTAAAAAGTGATATCGCGTCGCTGTTAAGAAACGTAACCTATAATGTATTGATAGTTTTCGAAATTTGATAACTATAACAGGGTGTCCAGCGATTTAAAAAAAAAATCAAGGTCTTTTCCAGGTATTTTCAGGTATTTAAAATCTTTAAAAATCTTTAGGAAAGTTTAAATTTTTATTTAAATCTTTGAAATCTTTATGAAATTTTTTGAAATCTTTTAAAATCATTATGAAATTTTCGAAATATTTGTAAAATTAATCTTTGTTTGTGAAACCTACATTTTGTGTTCGTTTGAAATCATTGAAATCTTTGGAAATCTTCTCAAATTTGTTGAAACCTTCAGATATCGTTTAAAACATTTAAAAAGTTTCGAAATCTTTGAAATCTGGTGTACTGTCACTTCGACGTTGATTTTTAAACCCTGTAAATTGCAACAAATTTTGATGAAATAACTTACATTGCAGTAAATTATCATTTACAAAGTATCTGTGGAGCATAATAAACATAGTCGAAAACCGACTAATTTTTTGACGATAATTTCGCCTCGACCATCATACGACGATTACGACGTCGATTCGACGTCTGATCGACGTCACCATTCTGACTGGGAAGGTTCTCGTGAAAAATTCGAAGAGATTTCCAGGTTTTCAAGATTTGAACAAAAATGCAAGGAGAATTCCAGGTTTTCAAGGTTTTCCAGGTCGCTGGACACCCTGTATAAGCAGTACAATTGAAGTAATAATCTGCTAGAATTCGTCGATTGAATTGCTTTTTACGATTAAAGTGCTACGAACATGTGGAACTTTTTAAAAATTTATCCTAAATGGTAAAAATTTAATGTGAGTACAGTTGGTTTGTAGGTTAGGTCTGTTATTTATTTGCGTACTTGTACTTTTCGAATTAAAATCAAATTTTATTTTTGGTTAACTGGAAGAAGGTATTATGCTTTACTATTAAGAATCGAAAATGACTGCTAAACTTATTTTGTTTTTGTGTAAAACGGAATTATCTGAGCGATTATCATGAAAGTATATGAAATTTAATAACCACGCTCCTAATAGCGATTTCATATGCTTGCGATATTACCCAGATAACAATGTGCTCACACCTTGCCCGCATGGTGTTTGCACGCGTGTCGACCGATCGGCACGATGTGAGGGCAAGAGTGCAGACATATGTGTCCTCATATGCGTCGCATATGCGTCGCACGCGTGTCGGCACGTGCGTGCCAGCGTCGTGTTAGCATGCACGTGTTTTGAGTTATAATTATTAAAAACAAGATGTTAAAAATAACATAAGTAACAGAAAACATTGTATGACGTTTTTAAGAAGAGACTCTTGTGTTGAAAGTTGTTTTTTCACAACTGATGATGCAACAGTTGTTTATTCCAAAATCGACATACACAAAATTATTCTTGCTACATCTTAAATAATGAATTAGCGAGAAATATATATTTATCTGAAAATATTTTTTTATTTCGAACAATTTAAATTATTCAAAACAGAGCGTTTATTCAACACCTTTGTTAAAAAACTAAGGGATTTTAAAGAACACTATACTTTTGAATCTTCTAGTTAATTAGGTATTTTCACTTCAACCACCAGCCAACTTCACATCGTTGAGTGCTGAGGGGAAAACAATGGACCAAATGCATGGGACAAGACTTTATTTATGTTATATCTTCGTAATAAATAATAATTATTGTCATTTTATTATTTCATTGAATAGTAGTTAAAAAATATAAACTTTTTTTCAAATATATTTATATCGAAAAAATTAGTTTTTACGAAGATATTAACAAAATAAGGCAAAAATGGAGCAAATCCCATGCATTTGATCCATTGTTTTCCCCTCAGCAGTTAACGAAGTGAAGTTAGCTGACTATGAAGTGAAAATGCCTAATTGCTTTCAATTGTTTTCCAAGTTGCATTTTTTTAATCGTTCTACTTCTGAGATTTAAGAACTTAAATCTCAGAAGTAGAACGATTGAAAATGTGCACTTGAAAAACTTGTTTTCGATCATTTTAAATCTGAATATAGTAAATATATTAAAAAATAGTGAAGAAGATATATTGAATTTTTGTATTGCGAAGCATTTTAATAGAAACGTTGTGACAGTTGCCGATGCTTTGACGTTTAATTTTAAAAGGTCAAAAAATTATTTTTAAACAATTGCAACTCTTGCCGACTTTGTTCTTTGCCTCAAAATTTGTTTTTACTCCAAGCTAATTTTCCGAACCAAAACCCAAGAAAAAATCTTTATTTAATTTGAACAAGAATAATTATTAACTTTTATTTCGACTTTTTGTCCGTAAAATAAACTTGGAAAATAAAAAAAATTTGATGCTTAAAGCGAATTTGGTCAGAGTTTTATTTTTACACAACTGCTATATTATTTTTTTAGTAATAATGCGCTTTTTGTGCCGCACTCTTCACCGCACGCTATATGCCGACATTTTGCCCTAAGTACCTGACGAGCATGATAGACGCACGCTGTGCTGCATATCATGCAGACCGTGTGCGGGCACTATGCGGGATTACTTATTACCCTCAGAACGTGCTGTCACTGTGCTTGCATTGTTGCCGACACATCGTGCTTGCACGCCATGCGCCCATGTGCGTCCGCATGCATTGTTATCTGGGTAGCTTTAATATACATTGATGTTTTAAATTTAGTACTATTTTAACAGTGTTACGCAGTTTATTACATATTTATTTTAATAATAAATTTCATTGTAACACAGAATGGCCAATTAGTTTCTTTTAAAAACCCTTACAACCAAAAACTTGTAGGCTCCATAATTAGAAACATAAAAAATTACTTTTTAGTTACGATTCAATTCATTAACATAAAGAAGAAAAGTCTCAAGCCTCACATTATGATAAGTAATAGATATCTTCAAAGCTAATTGAAACATCGATTGCTAAATTTCCCGCGAGTACGTGGACGGTGCGCACGCACAATACGAGACCCGAGCGCAAAAGTTGCAGTCGGGGTGTAGACGCTTTTTCAAGGCCCTGCCTTCAAAACCCCACCACTGGTTACCCCCACCCTTCATTGGTTAATATCTCAGTTGTAAAATTACAAAAATTATTTATTTAAAAATTTAAATTTTACTTAATTTTATTACAAAACTATTTATAAATCTTGCAGTATTCTTAAAACATTATTTCGTTTTAACGAAGTACAATTGATGAAAAAAGACAATGACAACCCTGGCGGACCGAACGAACGGAACGGATACGCTACAGCGTATCCTTATAGTATCCACATCGTATCCTCTCCGTATCATGCAAGAAAAACTCATTAAAAAAGAAAGATGAACATTTCACTTGTTGAAATTCGATGAAGTGCGCTGAAGGCGATTTCAAACGCATCGTCGTTCAGTAGCAGTTAATAGGCGTTATCCGTCGACGATGCGTTTGAAGTCGCCTTCAGCCCATGTTATCGATAAGTATTATATTTTTTTTAAGTTTTTAATGTTGCAAGAAAAACTATTGCGATTACTCCGTGACCTTTTAACGAGAAATTTCACGTAGAATCCGAATTTCAACAAGTGAAATGTTCATCTTCCTTTTTTAATGAGTTTTTCTTGCATGATACGGAGAGGATACGATGTGGATACTGTGAGGATACGCTGTAGCGTATCCGCTCCGTTCGTTCGGTCCGCCAGGGAACGTAGTAGAAAAAAAATTTTCACAATCTTTCAAACAAATTTTTTTAAAGATGTCAGAAAACATTGCAACCGAAGACAATACTTTTAAAATCATTTTTTTCAGTGACGTAGATTCAATTTAAAAAATTTGCATTTAATTTGTTTTCTCTTTTTTGTTACGTAGATGATATTATAGTTGCTGATCCTGCTGATCAAATTAAAACAATTCTCAATGCTATCAACAACTCTAATCACGATTTACAATTCACTCTTGAGGAAGAGTCACACAACGGAATTAGCTTTCTTGCTGTTCTGATAAAAAGGGAAGGTCTCAAAGACAGACTGGTATCAAGAACCAACCGCTTCAGGCCAATGTCTTAATTATTTTTCGCACCATCCACATCAGTATAAAGTTAACGTTATCAACAACGAAAAATCTCAAAAAAATTTTAAAAATTCTAATAAACAATAATTATCCAATTCCCTTTATCAACACAGTCGTCAAACAGAGATTGCATAACATACAGCAAAAAATACAGATACAGTGAAATAGAACAAACTTGTCACAACTGATACGAACCGTACATACACACAACGATGCGCCCTCCCAAAACACAGCAGGACAGCACGATAATAGAGTTCTTCAACAAACTCGCTACATTTCACTACCCTATGTGCATTGACTATCTGGAAAAATGTATAGCATTCTCAAACCCTTTCACATAAAACCTGCATTCCGTAACATCAACGATCTGACACCAATTTTTAAATCAAAAAAAGATCCTATTACAAATCAAAAAATATCCAATGTAGTCTACAGTACTCCATGCACTAACTGCAAGGTAGCCAACTATCTAGACCCAAAATGCCGGACGGCCGGACCTTACCACTAAAGGAAGGTTTTTGGAATAAACGGAAAAACATTGGTGGTTTTGGAAAATTTATTACACATCATATTGACTATGTTGTACATTACGCATTACTCGGTACCTTTTTTGACGTCACACTTCTCAACACTATGTATTTGTTTTAGTACTTCCAGATTTTTTTGCAATGCATTGCTAAAATCTAAGCACAAAATTATAGATTGTATAAAAAGGATAGTAAATGCGGGACATGCGGAACGCTACCCCAATTTTCCGGGACACTTTGCGGGACAAATATCAAAGCGGGACAGAAGGTACTAATGCGGGATCGTCCCGGCGAATGCGGAACGGTTGGCTACACTAACTGTGAAGCAGTATACGTGTACATTTGTACAACAAAAGGACTTCTCTACAGGGTGTCCCAGACTCAAGTGTCCGGACTTATATAGCTGTATAAAAGTAAAAAAAAAAAATCGAAGATTCCTTTTCCAAAAATCAGATGAAGTTTTAGTTTAAGAATTATAAAATATTTAGACTAGACCAATCAGGAGCACGGTATAAATAGACGCGCGTACGTGAGCGGACGTCCGTCGCAGTGTTATTGAAGAGAGCGCCGTGGTAGGGTAGCGACGGGAGAACAGCGGTCACTGGGCTACGTTGCACTCCCGCTCACGCACACACGACTGTTTATACCACGCTGCTGATTAGTCTAGCCTCAATATTTTATAACTCAAGAACTAAAACTTCAACTGATTTTTGGGAAAGGATTTTTCGATTTATTTTTTCAATTTTTGTACCGTTATATAAGTCCGGACACTTGAGTCTGGGACACCCTGTATTGAGTACGGACATGACCTTGATATTTAACGAATATGACAGACAGCGCCCGCGGCGGCCAAAGCCGAAAATCCCTTAGGGATAAAAATTTGAAATTTACATAAAATAGCAGGTATGCATTGTTTTTAAATATAATAAATGCATAAATGATTACTTTAAAGACGGTATAACATCTTTCAAAACAAAGAAAAATGACAGAGGAAACTTTCTTGCAAAAAGATTTCCTGAAAAATTTGTCTCATCATTCCAGCTAAACCTGTACTAGTTTCGTTGTTGGTCACCAACATAACCTTAAAAATTACCGGTCTAATACAAAGAATATCTTTGTCTAATATCAACAAGCGGATTGATGATGAATATTTTAATTAAAACAGGATTTCAAGCTATAGGTCCTTCAATCGATTTTCATCCTGAAACACTCAATAAGGGAAAAAGTTTAGCAGGCATTCATGTGGTGAGGGTGCACGAGTTGAAAGTGAATAGAATAAGCAAAATTCAGTGCAGCGTAATCAAACAAACGTCTCTGTTAGTTCTCCCCCATATGACGTTAAATTACAGGTGTTTATTAATTAAAAAATATATTGTAACATAAAGAGAAGTATTAGGGAAATCTATATTTATAATTATAATTATAAATTTCCTAACATTTTTCTTTATGTTGAAAATATTAATAAATTAGAAATGAGATACAGGACACTCACTGTGAAAAATTCAAGTAAAAAATTACATATAGGATTGCCTTACATTTTCTTCTTGATAAATCTTTCTGTAAACATTTACCTTGACTTTATGGACTGAACAATAAAAATGTGCCACATGAATCTTGGGACATAAAAATACCAGTGGTATTTTTATCAGGAATTGTGTAATTTTCACACTAGAATATCCGTATGTTTGAAATAGAGAAAACTGGCAATATGTTACGTACATAAGGGTGGTCCAAAAACATTTTTTTTTAGAGGGCAACGATACCATATGGGTGTGACACCCCTAACACACCCCCACGGGACCCTGAAAACTACCCTTAAAACCAAAAATGTAAATTTTTTATGAAATCGACCTTTTGAGTTTTTTATTCTCGTTTTTTTTACTCAATATTATTTGTATTAGTCTAGTGGAATATTTATCAACATTAGTTAATAAATTTACAATCATTTGAACAAATTTAATTTGTTTAAATAATTTTTGTTCGATTTTTTCAAAATAATAATTATGATTATTTCTTCAGTCGAATATTGGTCAACACTGGTTAATTAATTTTTAATTGTTTAAACAAATTCCATTTGCTTAAATAATTTTTTTTCAAAAATTCGTTTTTTTATAAAAAATATTACTGTATTATCGTTAAGTGACATAAATTTATTTTCAGATACTTTCCAATCGTTGAGGTCGCAGCTTAGTTTGTACGCGAAGTGTGTCTGCCCATCCGTCGCTCGTTTTCAACTCGCTAGTGCTCTGTTTTTAGAAGTACTTCAACGGAAGTGTGCCTTGGACGTGCCCGATTGTTTTTATCAATTAATCCTCTCGTTTAACTTGCGTATATATATATATATATATATATATATATATATATATCATTAAGCCATTTCCCTTTCGGCGAGCCTCAAGGGGTAAGCGTGACACTACCCCATTCGGGTAGTGTTTCTAAGTGGATAGTTTCTTGTAGTAAATAACTACAAGTGTGGGCTCACCACACCCACCACCGCCAACAGCAACGCAGTAGTATCAGACGGTCACCCATCCAAGTACTAACCGCGCCCAACACTGCTTAACTTCAGTGATCTAACGGGAACTGGTGTTTCCAGCGTTGTATGGCGTGCCTGTCTGTAATGCGGTTTCCAGCATACCTAACCTCAAAAAGCGCGTGTTCGTAAGCGCCGTGTAGAAATGCCACCAAAACTTCTGAACGCCGAGAAGACGTGTCCTGGTTGTAAGGGTTCTGTGGTCGATGACGTTGAGTGTCCAGGATGTCAGACCTCATATCACCCTGCCTGTGCTCAACGAATAAAGGTTCTCGATGACGGATCTTTCACTAAGTGCTGCGGAATTAAATTACGCTCTCCCACGATGCCGGAACCGGCTTCAGCTGCTCTCACTGCCAATGACGTTGAACGTATAATCAACAAGGCATTCGCTGCTGTAAAGCCCCAGCTGTATTCAGTCTCAACCTCGTTCAGCTCACTCTCTGAGAAATTCGACAGATTCTCAACAAAATTTGACCATACTATTTTAAGAATTGATAACGCCGAAAAACAAGTTGCGGACCTTACTACCAGGATGACAGCCGCAGAAGGTACGATTGTAAACCTCCAGACCCTCGACCCTTCTCACCAAATCCTGGACAATAAAAGACTCACACGTACTTGCCTAGCCGAGATAGAGCTAAGAGCTGCCAGGAAAAATAACCTCATTTTATTTGGGGTACCAGAGCAAGTCTCTTCTCGCAACAATGATGGGAACATGGTCAAGGATAATCCTATATCCACCATCTCCAATCTCTTTTCGGGAATTATTCCCTCCAACCTGCTCTCTAACATACGAGCTTTCAGACTTGGTGTTTTCCTCCAGGAGACGTCGAAGCCCCGTCCTATGAAGCTGGTCTGCGAGACGGCGGAAGCAGCGCATATGCTACTTCATACGGTCTTGCAAGCGAATAGGGATGCCGGTACAGAAAATCGTCTGAAACATATATGGATCTCACTAGATCGAACGAAGATTCAGCTGGAAGAACTAGCAAAAGCCAAGAAGGAATTAAGATCTGATCGCCAAATTGGAGAGGTAGACCTCGCCATAACTTTTCGTCTAGGAAAGCCCACGTTTTCCAAAGTAAGGAAACAAAAAAGCGTGCCGAAAGCATCGTCGAATGTCAACTTGAGCTAGGGCACACAGCAGTAAGTAATTTGGACTATGTTACCCCTTCTCCCTCTATGTCTACTCGTACCGCGGCGAATGACGTTCATCAGCTGATCTCCGTATACTATCAAAACGTCAGGGGCGTATGCACGAAACTAAACCTATTGCGTCAAGCTATTCCCCTTAGCTCTTATAATATTGCTGTTTTTACTGAGACGTGGCTTCATGATAAAATCGACATCACTGAGTTGGGGTTTTTTGGTTACGACGTATTTCGATGTGATAGAAATGTATTTACCAGTGACAGCAAGCGTGGCGGTGGGGTCTTGATTGCAGCTGTCCGTGGTTTAAATTGCGTCCGTCTCCCCACTTTTATAAACACAATTGAGCACGTGTTCATTAAATTCTTAATCGGTTCGGTAACTCATATTATTGGCGTCGTTTATATCCCTCCAAATGCAGGTTCAGATAAATACGTCGAAATGTGTGACATATTCAAGGATATTACAAATTCATGTCCAGCTGCAACTATAAATATTATTGGGGATTTTAACATGCCCTACGCGACATGGAATATAAATTCTAACCAGGGTCATAAATGTACCCCAAAGTTTGGTTCATCTCAGATACATGTGGATATTTCTTATGCGATCTCTGATTCTCTCAAGTACACAAATCTCGAACAGGTTAACATCATCTTTAACACTCATGGGTCCCTTTTAGATTTACTATTTACCAATGCTCCACCTAACGAAATAATTGCGGCAATCGACCCCCTTCTACCTATCGATAATTACCACCCGCCCCTGACGTTTGACCTAAATGTTTACAGTTCAATCAGCGAATCGACCCTTCTCCACCATCCCCAAATTCGTCGTAATTTTAAGGCAGCAAACACTGCAGCGATTAATCATTTTCTTTTCAACGTCGACTGGGACTATTTGTTAGCTAACACATCTGTGGATGAGGCTGTAGATACTCTCTACGCGTACATTTGTACAGCGATATATTACTTTGTACCCTTGAAATCAATTAAGCTGTCAAGCTTTCCCCCCTGGTTCACCAGTACCTTAAAAGAGTTAGTCATAGCTAAGAAAGTGGCTCATTTAAGTTATAAGCGGTCTCGTAGACTGTCTGACTATCAACATTTTTCCGAACTCAGGGCGCAGTGTAAGACCCAATCTGACACTTGTTATAATAATTTCATTGTTAAACCTGAGAATTCAATTATTTCGAACCCTAAGCATTTCTGGAATTTTGTCAACTCTGTAAGGAAAACAAGTAATATGCCTAATCATGTATTCTTTGAAAACGATTACGCAGATACTAGTGAGGGCATGGCCGAACTTTTTCCAGATACTTCATGTCAGTCTATAGTTCGTCAGTCCCAAGCGATGGATAATTCAGTCCAAACTACTCCATAGATTTTTCGTATGTACACATAAGTAAGGACGACATTTACTGTAAATTATACAAACTGGACGCTAATAAAGGGGCCGGACCCGATGGGATTCCCCCTTCTCTCATTAAGTCGTGTTGCTCTTCGCTGATCCATCCGTTACATCTCATTTTTAGTAAGTCAATTAGCGAGGGTTACTCTACTGTGGAATGGAAAAGGGGCATTGTTACCCCTATCTTTAAATCGGGAAACCGCCACGATGTAAGAGACTATAGACCAATTACTCTGCTCAGCTCCATCTCTAAAATATTCGAGAGTATCATTTGTGACAAACTCTACCAAGCATCGGGCAATACTATCATCGACGAGCAGTACAGTTTTATGAGGGGTAGATCTACAATTAGAAACTAATGCACCTATACGCATTACTTCTCACAATCTCTTGAAGCTGGCTTGCAGTTCGATGCAATGCACACAGATTTCTCGAAGGCTTTCGATAAAGTTGACCATGGCATTCTCGTGGCAAAGCTCAGAGCCCTGGGTGTCTCTTCCAACATGCTCTCCTGGCTTTCGAGCTACCTAGAGGGTAGGCTGCAATCAATTCGTGTCAATGGCAGCTTCTCAGAAGAGTTTTTATCCACATCTGGAGTACCTCAGGGATCGCACCTGGGTCCACTCATGTTCCTCTTTTACATTAGCGATATCAGTTGCTTTATTAGATTTTGTTTTTTTCTCCTATTCGCTGATAACCTTAAAATGTTTTTTGTAGTTCACTCCCATCTGGATTGCATCGAAATACAAAACGATCTTGACCGCCTGCACGAATGGTGCAATCTGAACGGTATGCCAATTAATATAAAAAAACTGCGCAGCAATTACCTTCTCCAGGAAGAAAGTTAATATTATACATCACTGTAAAATCGGGGGGCTCGAATTGAAAAATCCACGCACATACTTCTCCTACTTCTTCTCCCTTCCCTTACTTCTCCCTCATTCACATAAATTCCATTTATAAGAATAACCCTTCGATGGCACACTTCCCGATGCTTAACATAGCCTGGCATACTGGGGGCTTGTTGACCCCAAGCGAAAAAGGCTTCCCGCAAAGAGCCAATTCATTATTTTGAGTAGCTGAATTTTTTACACACTCTTGGATAGTTACTTCAAAGAATACTGTGGGTTATTTAGTTCAAAATTTCTTCTAAATATGAAAAAAAGATTGTAGAAGTTAAAAATAGAGAAAAATGACATTTTTTACGAGTTGGAGGGGGTATCTGGCTAGGGTGACAGGACCGTATAAGTACCATTTTCAAATGTTGAAGGGACTTAAATTAGGATTGAAAATGCCTGGAGTCTTTTTTACCCCACTGTGCCATCGGAGGGATAGTACAGATCATAATAAAGCGTAAAAATGAATGGAAAAAAAGAGATTTTCTTCACCTGTGAAATTTGTTTTTCTGCATTAAATTTTTTTAGTTTTACCACAGTAGGTAATTAAATATATGCGAAAGCTGCTAGGAATAAGAAAAAACAAAAAATATATACCTACATGCTATATAAATGCATTTCAATACACCTCCAAAAACGCAGTATTTCCATACATTTGCATAGAAATATACATAATTTCGAAATAAAAATTCAGATACTCATTTCACGACATCGCAAAATTAAAAAAAATATATATAATTGGAATAGAGGTATTTTAAACATTAACAAACTTTTATTATACAAATTATAGTCAATAGTCAATTACATAACCTTGAAGTAAATAATCAGTTTATGTTACCTAATAAAAAGCAATTAAAATTCAATCATCATGTAATTTAAAATAGTTGAAAAAAATAATCAGCTAATGATTAATTAATCTGTTTATAACATAAAAAATATTCAACTATAATTTTAATTCAATCATTAGAATAATTGTTATTCTATATAAAAAAAAATCACTATCATTTCTGAAAATTAAACATATTAGTAAACTTCCATACTCATTTCAGAAAAAATAAAAACATATTCAAATATAATTTTGAAAATTGAATGCAGATACTCGCTTTACAACATCAGAATCATTTAAAAAATAATGTAATTAGTGGTATTTCAAATTTAAATAAATTTTTATGATGCAAATTATATCCAGTATTCAATTACATGACCTGAAAGCAAATGATCAATTTATGTTTCTGAATTTAAAACAATTCAAATGCAATCTTTATGTAATTCAATATTGTGGTAAAAATTGATCAGCTAATAATTAATTACACAGTTCACAACGTAAAAACCCTCAAGCAATTATTTTCATCGAAATAATCAAATTATTTTTACATTATATATATTTTTTAATTTTAACTTTCATTTCTGAATATTTTGATTTATTAATAAACTTTTGAATAAATTCCAGAAAATTAAAGTTCTTGTAGAATCAATAATTAATCATTTAAAAACATTAAAGCGTTACAACAATATTTTAATTTAAATATTCAATTAATTTTAAATTCATATTTTTAAAATTTTTAATTGCATCACTTAAAATTTAAATTATTCATAAACTTTTATACAAATTTTATAAAAAATCAAAATATATGTACATATAATTTTGAAAATTAAATTCAGAAAATCATTTCAGACCATCGCAAATATTTAAAAAAATTATATAATTATAATGAAGGTATTCAAAAAAACTTTTATTACAAAAATTATAGTCAGTATTCAATTACATAACCTTGAAGTGAATAATCAATTTATGTTATCCAATTAAAATTAATTAAAATTCAATATTGATGTAATTCAATATTGTGAAAAACATTAATCAGCTAATAATTAATTAATCAGTTTATAACATGGAAAATATCAAATAATTATTTTTATTTAAACATTCAAATAATTGTTACTTCATATTGTTATGAAAATTTGAATTCATTTACTAATTATTGTTGTTCAAATGAATATAACCGTGAGCTTTACTTTAAAGTTTAAAGATTTGCCTACATATGAAAGCATATGTACATATAATTTTGAAAATTGAATTCAGATACTCATTTCGCAATCTCAGAAACAATTGGATATTTATGTAACTGGAATAGGGCTATTTTCATAATCTCAAAGTAAATAATCAATTTATGTTACTTAATTATAGAATATTAAATTTCAATCTTTATGTTATTTGATATTGTGAACAAAATTAATCAGCTTATTCTTAATTAATTAGTTCACAACATAAAAAGTATGAAAAAATTATTTTCATTGAAAATTCAAATAATTTTTACTTTATATATATTTTTCTTTTTTGGACTTTTCTTCTACTAAATTTGATTTATTAATCATCTTTTAACTAATTCCAGAAAATGTAATTATTAACAGAAATAGTTCATATTTAATTAATGATTTCAGAACATAGAAAGCATTTAATAATTATTTTCATTGAAATATTAGAATAACTTGTATTTAATATTTATCTGCAAATTTCGATTATTAATAACCTTTCAAAGTAAAACCGGAAAAAATTTAAATATATGCACATATAATTTTGAAATTGAATTCGGATACTCACTTCACAACATCACAAACATTTTAAAGAATTATATCATTGTAATGGAGATATTTTAAAGGAAAAAAAAATTTTTATTATAACAATAGCAGCCAATATTAAATCAGATAACCTTAATGTAAGTAATCAATTTATGTGACTTAATTGAAAACAATTCAAATTCAATCTTTATCTAATTCAGTTTTTTGAAAAAAATGAATCAGTCGATAGTTATTAATACTTAATTCATCAGTTCATAACATAAAAATCAACCCACAATATAATTTGCATTGTAACATCAAAATAAGTTTTATCTTATATTTTTCTAAAAATTTCAATTATTTATAATCTTTTTAACTAATTCCATAAAAACTTAAAACACATTTAGGTATCATTTTGAAGATTGAATTTAGATAATTATCTCACTACATCCTGAACATTTTGAAAATTATGAAATTGGAATGGAGGTATTTTAAATATGAATAAACTTTTATTATAAAAATCATATTCAATATTCTATTACATAACGATTCCTTTTATACCACAATCTTGCACCAGATGGAGGTTACCTTTTTTCATGTGAAGGATTTGAACTTTTATTCCTGAAAATTTAATTTCTTTATGAAATAGAATCAGTTAATATATAATTAATTAGTTCACAACATAAAAAGCATTAAACGATTATTCTCCCTTAAACATTCAAAATACATTTTTTCATTTGAAATTGCATTTCTATACATTTAATTTATTAATGACTTTTAAAACTAATTCCAGATAAATTCAAAATATATGTATATGTATATTAATTAATCATTTAACAACATACAAAGCAATAAACAGTTCTTTGAATAAAAACATTCGAATAATTTTTACTTGATACTTTTCTGAAAATTTGAATTAATAATAACCTTTTAAACTAATTCCATAGAAAAGTAAAGAATGTGTACATATAATATTGAAAGCAGAATTCAGATACTTATTTTACAACATCAACAAATTTACAAAAATTATGCAATTGGAATGGAGTTATTTTAAACATAAATAATCTTTTATTATAAAAATTATAGTCAATATTGAATTACATGGCCTTCAATTAAATGATCAATTCATCTACTTAATTTAAGAAAATTAAAATTTAATCTTTATGTAATTTAATATTGAAAACAAATTAATCAGCTAATCATCAAACAATTTTTACTTTACATTTTTTTTTTAATTTGCAGTTTTGTTTCTAAAAATGATTCATTAGTAACCTTTTTTAGTAATTTGAGAAAAAATTAAAACATATTTACATATAATTTTGAAAATTAAATTCAGATAATCATTTCGCAACATCACAAACATTGACAGAAATTACGTCATTGGAATATAGGTATTTTAAATGTAAATAAACCTTTTTCTATAATTCGCGAAAAAGTGCCAGTTTTTCCACCTGTTTTTGGTGTAAAAAGTGATCGATTTTTGGTCGATGCCGTGGCGCATGCGCAGTGCCGACCTTTCCGGGCAACAGTGACAAAAGTAGACAGATGCAGTGGAAAAAGTAAATGGACAGTGATAAAAGTGAGGCGCAGTGACAAAAGTAAATGTTATTTCGGGTGGGTTCGTGCTGCCTCGGGTGTACTCGTTCATCGTGCGCAGCCAACTTCATTCTATTTTCCGACTGTCTTCCCTAACCTAAAATCAATTTCCTGAAAAGTCTCGAGTTGTGTATTTTGTATGTACTTTTGTCACTTGGCAAAAGCAAAAAAACACCGTCAGTTTCTCCGAAAATACTGTGCTTGGTTTTTTTCACGAAAAATCGGAAATTTTGAAGCCCTCAACTTTATGGACCAAATATTCAATAGTGAGAAACAGCTTATTATTACTGCCATATTATTGCCATGGTTTTGATAATTGACATTGTCATTGTTGCGTCAATCAACATAAAAATCGCCTTCTTTTTACACAAAAAACAGGTAAACAAAAACTAGCACTTTTGCACAAATTATAGAAAAAGTATGGTGTCCCACACATTGAAAAAGCGACGATTTAAAACTCGAGTGATAGCCACCCTCGCTCCGCTCGGGTAGCTAACTTCACACTCGTTTTAAATCTCTCGCTTTTTCAACTTGTAGCACAATATACTATTATTATACAAATTATAGCCAATATTCAATTACATAGTCTTAAAGTAAATAATAAATTCCTGTACCTAATTGAAACAAATCAAAATCAATCTTCATGTAATTTAATATTTTTCAAAAATTAATCAGATGAAAAATAATCAATCAGTTCAAAAAATAAGAAGTATTAAACTATAACTTTCATTAAAACATTCAATTAATTTTTAATTTAATTTTTTTTTTAATTTGTATTTTCATTTCTAAAAATTCAATTTATTCGTAACCTTTATACTAATTTTAGAAAAAATAAAACATATTTACACATATATTTTTGAAAACTTAATTGAGATACTCATTTTACAAAATCAGGCACATTTCAAAAATGATTCAATTGTAATAAGGGTATTCTGATTATAAATAAACTTTTATTATACAAATTATATCCAATATTCAATCATATAACCTTGAAGTAAATAATCAATTTACGTTACTCAATTCAGAAAAAAACTGAATTTTAATCTTCATTTAATGTATTATCGTGAAAAAAATTAATCAGCGAATAATTAATTAATCATTTCACAAAATAAGAATCTATGAACTATAATTTTCATTAAAACATTCAAATAATTTTTACCTAATTTTTATTTAAATTGTAACTCTCATTTATGAAAATTTGATTTATCAATAACATTTTAAACTAATTTAAAAAAAAATTAAAACGTGTGTACACATAACTTTGAAATTTTAATTCAGATACTCATTTCACAAGATGAAAAACATTAAAAGAATTATGTAAGTAGAATACGGGTATTTCAAATATAAATAAACTTCTACTATATAAATTATAGCCAATATCAGTCAATCAATTTATGTACTTAATTTTAACAAATCAAAATTTAATATTTATTTAATTTAATATTGTGAAGAAAATTAATCAGTTAATAATTAATTAATCTGTTCACAACATAAAAAGCATTAAAATATAATTTTCATTCAGGCATTGAAACAATTTTTATTTTACATTTTTTTTTTAATTTTCACTTTCATTTCTGAATATTTGATTTATTAATAACCTTTTAAACTAATTCCAGAAAATGTAAGTTTCAATCGAATCAGTTCATAATTAATTAATCAGTCCATAACATAAAAAGCATTAGGTACACAATTATTTTCATTGAAGCATTCAAATAATTTTTACATTATATTCTCCTTTAAATTTGAAATTTCAATTCTATACATTTAATTCACTATTAACCTTTTAAGCCAATTAACAAAAAAACTAAAAAATATGTACATATAATTTTCAAAATTGAATTCAGATATAGTCATTTCACAACGTCACAAGCATTTGAAAATATTATATGTATAATTGCAATGGAGGTATTTTAAAGAAAAAATAAACTTTTATTACAAAAATAAAGGCCCATATTCAGTTACATAACATTCAAGTAAATAATCAATTTATTTTACTAAATTGAAAAAAATTTAAATTCAATCATTATTTAATTTAAAGTTTTTAACAAAATCAATCGACCAATAATTAATTAAACTGTTTACAACATAAAAAGCATGAAAATATTATTTTCATTGAAACATTCAAATAATTTTTACTTTATATTTGTTTTTCTTATTTGAACTCTCATTTCTGACGATATGAATTATCAATAACCTTTTAAACTAATTCGTGAAAATGTTATTTTTAAAAGAATCAGTTAATAATAATTAATTAATCAGTTCACAATATACAAAGCATTAAACAATTATTTTCATTCGAACATTTAAGTAATTTTTACATCATATATATGTTTTTTGTTCGAAATTGCATTTCTATACATTTAATCCAATAATAACCTTTAAAACTAATTAAAGGAAAAAATTAAAATATAATTAAATGTACATATCATTCTGAGAATTTAATTCATATATATTATAGTCATTTCACAACGTAACAAACACTTTAACAAAATAATTAATCAATCAGTGCAGAAAATAAGAAGCATGGAACTATAAGTTTTAATTAAAAATTCAATTAATTTTTACTTTATATTTGTTCAAGTTTAAGAATTAAGAAAGATTGTACTTTATAATATATCACTGCGGTGGCGCC
>CAKNYM010050403.1:0-30709 GCA_932195095.1 Andricus curvator
GCAAAATTCGAAAAACCGGAAGTGCAAATATCTTCTATAAACATTATACTACAGTAATATGCAAAAAAAAATTATGAAAAATTGAAAATTAAAAATTCGAAAAAATTAGTGAAACCGTCACCGGTAGACGTCTCTAACTTCAGCGCAATATGAGAATATGTTTCAGGCCGATAGAGCCTTTTAAGCAAATTAATGTCTTTTTTCATTTGAAATAAAAACTATTTTAACAATCTCCTTGAAAATGTATATTTTGACAGTTACGTAATATTTTCAGGTGAACTTTCGATATTTTTATTACACTGTAAACTAAAGTCTAAACCGAGCCTACAGGGTGAAGGCTGAAATTAGCCGAGCGCGAAGCGCGAGGGTGGAATGTATCCGAGCGCGAATTTTATAGAATTTTCCTACAATTTTAATTATTTTTCAGCTTTTAGAATTTGTTTATAAAATAAAGTTAGGAAAGACTTCCATTCTTGAATACAATTTGTGTGTGGGATACCAAAAAAGAAAAATGATCTATCTTTTTTTTCATGGATAAGCTTTCCTTGTAAACAAAATTTGAAAGTATCGTTCTGAGACGGAAAGAATCCGAATAGAATTTAAAGATTTGGGCTTGGAGCACAACGTCGTTCACATTCCTTGGAAATCGAAACTATAAGATTTTCGTAGAATTTCTTTACATTGGCACCGAAGGGACATATAGTCGCGAAAGGAAGGTTCTTCGCATTGTGACTACTATAGAGTATCTGATCCTTTTTGTCGTACGTAACCGTTTTGCCGCTCTCAACAAACGACATCCTTTCCTTTGTCGGGAGAACATTCTTTTCCATCCTCGTGATTTCAAGAAAATTCACCTGATTTTGATTTTTCGTTATAAATTTGAATCTTCTTTTTAAATATGTGTATTAACTTCGATAACAAAACCCGTTGTTTCATGAAACTCTGAATCAAGTAATAATTTTTTTGGAAAGTTCACAAACTATAAACATTTGAAATTTCAAAAAGCCCAAATATCAGGTATAGCAGCGGCACAACGGAAATTGTCCAAATTAGACTCAAATTGTTAAGAAGTTTTATCGTAAGACGCCAATCATTAAATTTTGTTCAATCGGAAAGGGAGATGGACTAGTCGTCCTGAAAGTTCGGGACGAATAAAGAAACGTGTTAAAAATATTGGACTACTCGTTCAGAATTTTGGGACGACGCGATAAGACACTTTGTTTAAAAAAATGAAAATAATTTTCTTTTCAATTTCTGTGAGGGATTTCTTTAATTTTCAAAACCCGCAAAGAAATTCTAAAAACAAAAAATGTAATTAACAAAATGACGTCGTTTTTTGCAAGTAAAATATTTGAGTTTTTTTTAATATGCAAGACACGGGAAAAGGTATAAAGAAAAAGTTGTTCTGTTTTTTCTGTAGAATTTTCCGATATTTCTAAGTTTTTTGGAGTATTTTCAAAACTGTCAATTTTTGTTTGTAAAATAGTGGTTCTCGTTACTGATTTAGAAAGTACGTGTAAGAAGTCACTTGCTTATAAGCTTCAGAGGGAGAAACTTTAGTGACATTGGTTTCCTTTGTTTTTTAACTTTGTTTTTGAAAAAATTGTTCTTTTTGAAATTTAGGAGAAATAATTTTTTCAATTAATGTGGATGTGGATTGTTGCCTCTAAATTCGACAAGAGAGGAATGTTAATGGCGTTTATTTGCTCTAAAATCCAGAACTAGCACCATAATATGCCAATTTAAAATATTAACAATTTATTTCAACATATAAATTTAAAATCAAAGAAATTTACAATAGAATGTGAAATGGATTGAAAATGAGTGATTAAATGGGGGATTGAGGCCATGGCATTAATTTATTATTTAAATTTACAACAAAATTTAATTTCAAAATAACTTTTATATTCTAAAAATTTTGGACCCTGCAAAGCTGCTTCAGTGTCCTTTATTTAATTTCCTAAATTTTGAACTCGATATCTCATTTCGTGTGGACCTGAGTTGTTTGAAAAAAGGTCGGTATGGTAGGAATCGGGTAAGTATAAGAATGCCTTTAGACCACGTAATATACTTATCCGATTCCTACTTTACCGACATTTTCTCGCAACAACTAACGTCCACACGAATTGAGATATCAAGTTGAGAATTTGTAAAATAAAATAAAAGATTAATAGACACTAAGGAAATGCCGGCAAGGTAGGAATCGGGTAAGCAATACATGGCCTTAAGGCTCAAAATATGGAATTTGAAGAAAATATACGTCACCAACATTCCTATCTCCTGGAGTTCACATGGAATCAACACCCCACGAAAAACTGAAGCGTGAACTAAAACCACATAATTTTTGAAAATTTCCAAAGAATACCGTTTTAAAAAAAAGTTAAAAACCAAAGAAAATCAATGAAAATCAATCAATCAAATCAAGGAAAAAAGCTATTTTGCGCAAAAAATGAATATTTTGTAATTACTCACGAAATGGTTCAAAATGTCTAAAAATGTCTCACGAACATTTTGTGAAACTATTCGAGGAGTACAACTTTTGATTTCCAGAAAAACGACCACCATTTTAAAAATTTTCAAGTTCATTCAAATTTTTTTGTGGGTTTGGAAAATTTAAGAAACACCCCACAAGAATCAAAATTTCTAAAAGAAGAAGCTAATAATCTTTTATTTTGAAATACAGGATTCTCAAAATACAAAATATCCGTTGAAAAAAAAATTTCAAAAAGTTTTTGGCTTCCGATCAAGAATTTTTATAAGGTCACGAAGAACACGAATATAAGAGCATGCTTTCTTAAAGATTTTTGCCTAATTTAAGTGTTCTGCTCCTACTAAAACGGAAATTCAATGATATACCAATATAGCGTTGTACAAGAACCTACTGTTGTATATTTGGATTAGTGATTTTGACTACATCAGTAATTTCCCTTTTGAAATATTATATATTTATATAATATGTTCGATATTCAGATATTATAAAATTATATAATTTAAGATTTATTTGGTTAATTTTATTTCATTTATTTGATTATTAAAATAAATATTTAGAACTACTCAAAGTATTTTGCAATATTTGTAATAGCATTTAAATAGTTATAGTCATATTTGTTTTATCTATACGTATTGATTATTTCCTACTTATCAACATATCGATAAAGGCAAATATTTTCCAAAATATACAAGTGATCATTCCGACAACTCAAGTTGAAAATAATTTATGATCGCTAAAATCGGCAAAGTGAATTTAAATTAATATTATTTAATTATTGATCACTGTTTATTTAAAACACGTTGAGGATTAATGTTTAAAACTAGGAACAATTTCTTGACAGAGCAGTAAAAATCAACGACCATATGCAGAAGCGTTCATCGGCGGGATCTCCCGTCCAACTACTAGCCGTGCGCCGCCCTGCTTAACATTCACGATCACACGAGAACGTCAATACAAAGTGGCTATGGTCGCGACAAATGTGAGTCGCCTAAACGTGGTTCTAGAGCCAAGGGTCGGTTTTCTCTACTCGCAACTGCAGATTAGCGGTTGGATAGGATACGAAAGGGAATATGGATTCGCTGAGCCTCCACAAGAATGAAACGTCTGTAACTGAACTCCATGTAATGAATACCAACATCCTGTGGGATATTTTTACGGAAAATTTTCAGGCAAGTTTATTTCACTAATTAATTGCAATGTTTTATTTATTATTTATTTAATTATGTTTGAATTTTTCATTATTGTTGTAACTTTATTGTTGACTGATACTAAATAAATTATTTTAATGTATTTATTTTAAAAAACAATATTAGGATATTTCTAGGTTAAGTATGTAATGTTTTTGTAAAAAAAAAAAATCGATTTATCGGAACACGATTGCCGAGCCGAAAGAAGCCATTACGCGCAAAATTCAAATCACTACTTTGGGACAAATAGGACTTGTTTTATAATGATATTAACATAAAAATATATCAATATTGTAAGTGCAGTTCCAAACAAGTATGTAATTTAAAATTATTTTAAGGAAATTGATATTTTTCCATAAAAAAGGTTGAGAAGTATCAACATTCTGCGAGAAGCTCAATTTTATTTGAATTCTTGAAAGACATAATATAACAAAAATAGTGCACACAGTTTAATGTTTCTAAAACTGAGGTATTAATTCTAAAATAATTCAGCTTTTTTCAACATTATCACAATTGGAAAATTGGAAAATTCATCAGCGAAATTTTGAATTTTTTTTTAGAATTGGCATAGAAAAGTAGTAAAACTTAAAAAATTTATAATCAGTTTGAAAGAGAACCGTTGAAAATCAGTAGACAATATATTGTTCAATAAAATTTTGTAGAATCTACTTGCTTATTAAATTAATAACTTTAACATACTCATTTTTTAGCATAAGTCATATGTTCGAATCTTTATTACAACTTTCTTGACTCAATTTTAAACTTTCACGAAATGAAGAGTTTCAATAAATTTTATCTTAAAAATAAATATTAGAGTTTTCACTTTTTCAATATATCTTTTCGTATAACACTATGCTTTCGTCGTCTATAGTTTTTCCTCCAGATTTTGATAGCTTTCATCCTATTTAAAAAAAAAATCTTCCGCTTCATAAAAAAAATTAAAATAACTTAACTTGAAATATTTAAATTTCATATTGACCCATTTAAAGTTTGTTAAATTGCAATTGTAATTATCACATTTGTAGGCCAAAATTTAATTGATGAGCCTTAATTTTTTAATGAATTAAAAATAGTTTTTAAACTGTGAACTCCAATTTCAATCTCACAGTTTGTTCGTTTGATCGTTTTTGATTCTTGGAGTTTTTTTTCTTTTCATTTCTTTCGTCGAAATCCTCAGTGCCACAGAAAGGATTTATTTGGAGCATTTTTTTTTAATTTAGGAACAATAGATAAACCGGAAAATAGAGAATGTGTCCGCTCGGCTGGCAGATATTTCTTTTCATTTCTGGCAAAACCTCATTTAGAAAAATATAGTAATATAAATATAAATAAATATCATAAATAATGTAAATATTTTTTTCAGGATAACCAGAATTCTTTTTGGAAACGAATAACTTCTGGAAGAACTGCCATTATAAAAGAGGGTCATAAAATATCAGATCTTTCTCTAATGACAAATTTCTCCTTATGGAAAAGAATTCAGTGGCACGAATAAAGATACAAAATGAAATAAATATTGAAAACGTATAGGTTAACACGAAAAGATTTTGTTTTGAACTTTTTATTAAACTCACATCGATTATGCTAATCCGTCGAGATCAAAAGATCCTTTAGGAGATTTATACCTAAAACTGACACCCTCAAAAAGTATAAAAAATGAAATGTTCTGCAAGAAAGTCGACTTGGCGATTCAGGGTTAGCGAGGTTATACTTTGCGATCACCCAGAGATTTAGTGCTGGATAAGGCGCAGCTTGGTTAAATTCTTGACTTGAAAAGCATTCTGACACGTATCTTTTCGAACTCTTGCCAGGAGCCTAAGAAAGATATCTTAGTGTTCATTCAATGAAATTATGCTTAGTCGTCGCAGCCGCTGGCCTCGTCAGTTTCAACAGGGGAACTTTTTTTAACGGAAGTCACCTGGGAAAGCCCCAAAGGTATTATTTTAAGGAATGACTAGTAACATATTTAGATATCATCTGTTCCAACCCAGGAACACAAAACTACAATTTCTAAAAATGTCTGTAGGTGTAGCTTTTTCCTGTTTACCATATAACAGAAAATTGGTTAGAAAATTTTAAAGTTAAGGGTGGGTTTAAAATAGAAAATATTCATTTGCTTGACTCTCAGGAACAACCATTGCAATTTGTTTAGCTTCTTTCGAAATTTACCGATTCCTAGGAATAACAAGGATATTTTTTACAAGATTTTTAAGTGAGGGGTTGGTTCAATATTGAAAAGTTGTCTACGTTTGCCTCAAATTCACTGCAGCACTTTCAAAATTAACTTTATTACATCATTGCAAATTTTTCTAGCTTCCTTTCAAAATTGTCAACCTCCTAGAAACAATAGAGAGGATTTTAGAAAATTTTAAAGTTCGTGGTAGGTTTCAAATAAAAAATTTTCCTATGGTTTTCTGAAAGTCACTATGTACTACAATTTCAAATTTGATTTTATTACATCCATGCAAATTTTTCTATAGCTTCCACGTTGGCTTTCATAGAGAATTTTGAGTCTTCTAGGAACAACAAAAAATGTTTTAGAAAATTGAAAAGTTAGGGGTAGGTTGAAAATGTAATGTTTACCTCCGATTAACTACGTCATCTTCGAAATCGACTTTATTACGTATATTTTCTAAAAAATTATTGCTAAAGCAGTGCTCTTACAAATCAAACTCTATAGGTTGGCATCGAAAAAATTACCTACAAGTTCAACATCTTTGGAAATCCACGACCGATTAAAATTTTGAAAAAAGTATCAAAATTTGCAGTTTTTAGAAGTTTTTTGAAGATTTCACCACTGCGAAGCATCCTAATTTAAATTCGTCACAACAAAAATTCAATTTTTACTTTTATTGCTAAACATTTTTTTCGATAGAGGAAGTTGTTGTATATCCAAGTAGTAATTTTTAAAAGGTTAAAAATTGTCACCAGAGTATATTCTTATTAACTTATCACTGAAACGAATTATTCCAACTGCCTTATCACAAACATTTATTTTATTTTACAGACAAGTTAGTCGTTCGAGAGTTCATCGTATCAGACTTGAGTCAATCTTGGCGCGGCTACCTATCATTAAAAAATTCCAAAGTCGCTACGCGACATTTAGAATATAGTCGTTGCAAATCTTCAGCTTCGTTATATAAAAAATTCTGGTAAATAACTAGATCTAATTAAAATATGTAAAAAATCATAGTTTGGTTTGTTTTTTTGATCTATTAGTAAATATCAAGGATGTAGTCGTGGTTTTGACCAAAGGCCAAAACCACGAAAACGTCCTTTATATTTACTACGTCTAAAAAACAAACCAAATTATCTTCTAAGTTGGCCAAAAATTTAACGAGTATGGAATACTGATAGCTTTATTTATAATTACAAAGTATTTTACAACAATATAATGGTTTAAAAAATAATGTCTTCATCTTAATTCAAAAAATTTGCCCGTCTGTTTGAGCGCGCCTCTCGGACCTCGCGCTTCGCGCTCAGTTGCTTATTCTTTGCACTTGGAATGCTTGAATGAAACTTCATCAAAAACATCTCTTTTAGATCTTTATATTCTGAATTTATATGTATATTTGTTTTCTGAATTACCTTACAATACTCTTCAGACATTCTGCGCTCTATCTAGAGTTGCTATGCTAAAAATAGGATTCTTATTTTCATATTATTTTTTATGGATAAAAGAAGAAATCCTACAAGTATTTTTTTAGACTTTTTACGTATCTCGCGTATTTTGGCGTAATATGGAAATTTTCGATTTTTGCATATCAATTTCAAAAAATAAATTAAAAACTAGGAGTCCTGTCAAAAAATGGTTTCAATAAATGTTGTAGGAATTTTTAAACGCTAAAATTCCTCGAAAAAATTTTCCCCATATTTCACGTCGTTTGACTAAAAATGTGAATTTTCGATTTTTTCATAATATTTTTGATAAATAAAACCAAAATGACATGTGCTATCAAAAAATGGTTTCAATAAATTTTTTATGAATTTTTGAAAGCTGCAACTCCTTTCTGAATTTTTTTCCGTATCACACGCCGGTCGGTTCGAAATTTGAATTTTCGATTTTCTGCATAGTACTTTCGACAAATGAAACCAAAATGACAAGTCCTATTAAAAAATGATTTAAATGAATTTTGTAGAATTTTTTAAAAGATATAATTGCTCTTCATGACTTTTTCTCGTATTTTGCGTCGTTTGCATAAAAATTTGAATTTTCGATTTTTTTCATAGTATTTTAGAAAAATCGAACCAAAATATCAAGTCTTATCAAAAAATGGCTCGGAGTAAAATTTCAGGTCTTTTCAAAAGCTATAATTCTTCTCTTAAACTTGTTTACTTATCTGTCTTCGTTTAGCTTAAACTTAGAATTTTTGACTCATTCATTTTCGATGTATAAAACCTAAAAAACAAGTCCTATCGAAAAATGGTTGAAACAAATATTGCAGATAGTTTGAAGAACTTCAATCATCCTTTCATTCTTTTTTCACGTATCTTTTATCGTTTGGCGTAAACATGGAATATTCGATTTTTGAATAGCATTTTCGATGGATAAAACCATAACCGTCGATCAAAGAATGCTGGTTAACGAACTCGTTCTTTCTTTTAGGACCTCAAAAAAGTGTGCCAAAGCTTGATCTGATTTGTTTATTTTTTCGAGAGTTATCGTGTGTTATCGAGTGTCATCGTGGCTGGTTAATGAACTCGTTCTTTCTTTTAGGACCTACAAAAAGTGTGCCAAAGCTCAAATTGATCCGTTCATTTTTTTGAGAGTTATCGTGTTTACGGACAGACAGACAGACGCCATCGCCAAAACTTTATTTTCAGCTTCAAGGGGTCTCAAAACGTAAAGATCCGTTGAAAAACTGTGGTGTAAAATTTCGGACAATTCTAATACTTTCTCAATCATAAAGGACGATAATGTAAAAAGCATCTTGAGATATTTCTGGTAGTAATCCAATGATATCATTGGTTTATCGAGAGACTTATTAGTTTTTTTAAAACATAATCCACATTGATTGCGCAATGTTCAAATTTATAGCTAATCTTAGTAACGAATTACCTATTGAAGAAACCTCTAATAATCCATTTTGAAAAAGGTCAGGTGAAGAGCTTCAGTATACTCCTTCCACATATCCCGTATCCTGACAAAAACAGTATATCGGTCGTTGTCAAAAAGTTGTGAAATTTATACTATGACTTTATTTTTTAATATGACTTTAAAAAACCAACTAAAGAATTTTTTCTCAATATTTCACCTCTAAAATAGAACAAAATCCGAATCTCAGAGATCAAGAATCATATTTGTAGTGTAGGGTAAGGAGGGGCAGCGCCGACCGGTGGGGCAAAGGTAACTTTGCTTATAACATCGCTATTATTTAACAATTTTCATTCTACTTTGCATTAAATAAATCTGTTTTATTATAGAGATAGCGTTACTTACTGATATCTTGAAAATTGACGTTGTAAAAGAAAAATTATGCAGAAAAGAGTTTTGACAACGAAAGAATGGAAGATTCGCTGGCAGAAATGTAAAGTTTTCGACGTTAATGGCAATACTTACAGTATGAAAATTTGACATTTTGACAGATAAAACAATATCACATTATGTCATTATAATAATTGAACGTAATACAAGTCCAAAGTGTATTTAATATCGTAAATAATTGAGGCCTCACCAGTGGGGCAAGCCCGACCAAAATAATAGTTTACACGTGCTTAGGTTATAAACGTAGCATAAGTTTGGTCGATAAGTCATCGGTAATGTAGAACAGCCACTTATCTTCTGGGCTACATGCAAGAAACTCTATTATATATTATTATTTTCAATCCGTCGGCAGAGCGGGTGTTCTGTACTGGTACGGTAGAAACCTTTGCGCGTACTCCGTCTCTAGCTGAATGTCAACTAATAAGAGGCTATATCACAGCTATCACTATTTTTATTAAAAATAACTTATTCTTCTTGCTGAATATGTTTAAAGGTAATTTTTCCAATACATAAAATACCACAGACGCGGAGCATCATGTTTTCCACTCTTCAGATGTTTTGATTTTCATAAAAAGCTGCGGTTGGCTTTGCCCTCCGGTGTGGGGCAAAGCCGACGAAATACAGCTTGTCAGAAATAATTCAATTATTAAATCATTGTTTTATTCATATAATTGTTACTTATAGAATTATGATGTACAATAATGTAGGACTCGAAATGGGAAAAAAATGGATCAATTCCACATCTTATTAACTTTAAAAAAATCATTGACTGTTAACTGGTCGGCGCTGCCCCTCCTTACCCTATATAAATTTTGAAACGAAAATTATGTTGACTGCATTTTCTTTTGAAATAAGCGGATATGTGTAAATTTTAAACTGTTTTATATTCTAAAAACGCGTTGAAAGCTTTTTAGAATCTTTTAGAAAGTGTAATAATATACTGAACTAAATCAAAATAAAAAATAATTAAATGAATATTACTTACTTAAAGTTTGTATTTAAAGATGAGTATACTTTTCTTTTGAGAAAAGCACGTTTAAAAGCATAACATAACCTATAAAAGAGTCGCAGTGTTGCTGAGAGGAATATCAAATTTGAAAATTATTTTATTTAAGATTGAAAAGAAATCTATTTTATCATGAATAATTTTATGCAAAAAGAGCAAGAAAAAGATTCACAATTAAAAAACAGACTTCCAAACTACCTCGCTTTTCGGCTCATTAGAGACAAAAATAACCAATGACAACAGAGGGAGAAAAAGGGAAAAAGGCCAACCAAAAACCAACCTCTCACTTTTTCCTTTCTCCGTCCTTTTTATACTGCTAGAATGCTAGATGTTTCGAGGCTAATTTAGACCTAATTTAGACCTCATCAGGGATTATTAATAGGAAAAACTAAAGGCATGAAAAATTAATATACCTGAAAGGAAATATTTCGATTGGTATTAATTAAAAGTTAAAAAATATTTAATGTACGCAAAAATATTTAAAAATACTGAAAAATATTTTTATTCTTATTTTATTAGGAATCATTGAAAAAGTGTTACCGAAATCGGTAACACGAAAATAATACGATGCAAATATTGCAAAATTTCTATAATTTTATGCACAAATAACATTCTTGTGCTTATGTGAACACTTACACAGGAATACAATTAATTATTTTTTATTTCTTTTCTAAAGAAAAATATGTATTGGCTCTCAGTCAAAAACATTTTTCTTTGAGTTAAGGCCATGTGACGAGTGGGTCACGTGACCGGATTCCAACCTTACCGACACTTTTTTTATTTCCTAACTTATTTTCACACGAATAGCCACATCGAGTTGACAATTTGGGATATTAAGTAAGAAGCACCAAGAAAGGTGGTTGTGGTCCTAAATTTTAATAATCATGAAAACAGCACAAAAACAATTATTTACAAAAAAAAACTTTTTTCATAATTATAGAAATTCAGGACGAGACCAACCTTTTTCAGTGCTTCTTATTTAGTATCCCAAATTTTCAACTCGATGTGGTGCTTCGTGTGAAAATAAGTTAGGAAATAAAAAAAGTGCCGGTAATGTAGGAATCTGGCCACGTGACCCACTCATCACGTGGCCTTAAAGAAATATTTTTGTCGCCTTTCTTTTTTGGTTCAACAGAATATTTTATTGTTTGAATGATAATTTTTCTTTAACTTGAAAAAATTCTTTAATTTAATAAAAATTTTCTTTAATTTAAAAAAAGATTTTTTAAATTTAAACAAAAACTTTATTTAATTTTACGAAAATATTTCTTTAATTTAAAGAAATTTATATTGTTTCAATGGAAATATATTTTTTTATTCTAAACACAAAATTTAGTTGAATAGCATACATTTTTTCTTTCCGTACAATAATTTCCTTAAATGAAATAATTTATTCGTCTGAAAATTGTTTTTAAAGATATTTTTTTTATAGAACCGTGAATAATATACATCTTTATTTTTTATTTCCTAAACGCAACTTAATTTCATTGGAAAAAGCTATAGTTGCTAGTGGGAAATCAGAATCTAAAGATGTGTATTATTTACTGTCTCATAAAGAAAATATCCCTAAACATTTTTCAGACGAATAAATTATTTTATTTAAAGAAATAAATTACTTTTCACGTTTAAATTAATTAATTGTTGTATATTTAAAATAAAGTACTTAATATAAGCCTTACTATAAAGATAGTATATTTGATAAAAAAATTAAAAAGTGGATTTTTATCTTCAAATTAAATTATTTATTCAAGTTTTTTGAACATTATACTTATGTCGACAAACGCCGAAATAGTTAAGCTACCAATCTTATGTTTGGTTGACGCAATACATTTATAAAACTCTGCTATTTTGTGCTCTATATTGAATAGCTTGCTTACAAGTAGAATCGTACAATATTTAATCTCATTATATTGATTTTTAACGCTATATTATAACAAGCTCTGTATTTTTATACCTTATACTAATTTACGAGGTGTATTGCAAACATAAATTATTGCTTTTAAATCTATGAAAACGTCGTCTGTTGTAAGAACGATGCGTCGATGTGCAGCGAAATTTTAAACCAAAAAAAAACCTAACATAGGAGAAAATTACGTTCACAAAATTAGCCACTATATGCAACGTTTTTACATCTCGCACGTTTGTGAATTTGAAGTAAAATTAACTAATATTCTTAGGTATATTTTAGGAATCATTGTACACGACAAAGTAACTTCCATCTGTTCAGTTCTGAACACAAGTTGGAAATTTGCTGAAAAGTTTGCTATGACTGATCGATTGTAAATTATTACTTAATTTTAGTTCGAATGTATATACGTGGGATGACCAGCCAAAAGTAATTATTTTTTTAATTATAAAAGTACAATTATTTTCTGAAATTAATAAGATTTCAACGATAGAGCCGAAAATAGGTAGATGGTCTTCGTATCCAATGGTAATTACCATGGATTGCTGGTACTTGATATTTTCAATAATAATCCACGATACTGATTTGATATCGGTATTTATATAGAAATCAGTAGCCAAAATATGGCGTATATTTGCCAATCTCTCTTCATTAATTACTTCAGCATGTCCATATTCCACCTTATCAATCAAGGAATCTTTGCACATAAAGTTCTCTGGAATACAATCTCCTATGATAAGTCCAAGATATTTCATAAAAGTTAAAGTTTCCGAAGCCGAAAATCCGAGTCTATTTTGTTTTAATTTTTCTTTCTTTAAGTATGGCACAGCGCTTCCTTGATCTACGCGGGACCATAATTAAAAGCCATAATTCTATCATTGATATCTTCTATCGAGAAAAGTTTAATGCTTAAATAATGCAACAGTATTGCACTCAAATCGTATGGACAGAATCGCCTTCCCAGAAATCGTGCATTGAATCAAGAAAACCGTTTTGAAATACATGATAAGAACGCAAATTATTCCAAATACAATATTCTTTTAAACCTGTTACGGAAACGTCAGATTTTTTCAGATCTGTCTCATAATTGCTCACTTTTTCGCAGTAAAGTAGGGTCCTCTTCAGTTTGCCTTCTTATAGTTGTTCTTTTGCAATTATACATAAACGACAGACATGATTGCATGAGAAACTTTCAACAAGCCCACAGATTTGACGAATTCCTCAATTATCTCCAGTAATGAGGATACAAGAAAAGTAAACTCTTAAATTATTAATTAATAATCCATTTAATTCTAAATCCTTAAGTTCATTTAAAAGAGGCCTAAAAGCAGTTCTGTTTCCATGCACTTTTCTGCCACTGTCGCGGAGTAATAATGTTAAAAAAATCTGCTTTAATGTTGATTGAAACTGCGGAGGTAATGTGGGTAACATGAAGTATGTCGCTCTTATCTTATCAACCCCAGTATGAGAACCTTGAGAATTATTTGTTTCGCATTCATCGAAGTATATTATGAGAGGAATTACAATCTTCTCTTCAAATTTCCCTTTAACTTTACGCCATAATTCTCCATATGGGCAATATTGCACATATATTGCATGTAATTTAAAACATTGTCTAACAAGCCGGGCAAACTGAGAAAACTTTGAGAACTCTTTTCACCGAAATAAATTGAGTCTGAACATTGATAGGCTCCTCCGTTTTAACTCCATCAATTATTTTGTAGGTTTTAGCATCTCCAATTATATATGACTTAGGTTCAATGAAATATCCGGCTTTCCTAAAATATTTTTTTCTTTTGTATTCCGAATCAAGATCTTCGAAAGGGTTTTTAGCACTATCGAACATGACCTCCAAGTCGTTTTTATCCCCTTCTGAAAAATTTCCTCTATCTAAGACACTAAAAACTTTATCTTTTTTGGGTTTAGGGTTCTGTGCGTGCAGTACGTGTAAACTCTTGAAGCAAAGGTCGAGAGCAGCTAGAATATTTTGAAAACGATACCTCGTGATCTATATTCTCATAGAATGCAGTGACTTCCGATAATGTTGGGCCTACTACAATAATAAATGGTTGAAGCTAGATGTCAAACATGACATATTTGTTTCGCAGTGTCCTCACCGACTTATCAATGTCTCCAGGGGTCTGAAAATTCACATTTTATATTAGGTTAATTATCTATTTATTTTTACCCTGTATACCTATCCACCTCATACCTATATTCCGACCTACCTTATACCTATATACCCATATGCACACTACTATTCTCCAACCGAGCAAGTCACGCCTACCCCGAAAGGGAAAAGGCTTAATGGTATAATAATAATAACATTTCTTCCCTTTTGTGCAAAAATACTGCCATAGATTTTCTTCTATTACAAAGAAATCGTTTACAGGTTTTGCTAGGTTTCATACCGATTTCATTGAATTTTTAATTGCTGATAATAAGACTTGATATAAATAAGAATAGGGGATGTGTTTTGGGCAATAGGGTGAAATTTTATATATATATATATATATATATTACATGTAAAAATTATAATAGGATAAAAATAATACAAGCAAACAGATCTTAAAAATTGGAATATTGGGGTAAATTGGGGTAGCGTTTGCAAAATTTGAAAATTAACATTTTTATTGGGCACCCTACTATCTCCTTTAGAGGAGAGAAAAAGAATTATAGAAAAAGGATATTCGCTCAAAATTCTAAAACTTAAAATATGTATGATTGGGAAATTCATTTTTTTTCTTTCTAAAAGAATTTTTTTAGATCTATCTAGTTTTGACTCTCACTTCTGGAAGATTTACGACTTTGTAGGACCAAACGAAAGTGTTTTAGAAAACGTTAAATATTCCAGAAAGTACACGAATTTTCAACTAAAAACTATCAATATTCAATCAAATAATTGGAGTTTCTACCACAAATGGAATAGTTAATTTTTCAGTTAAAAAAATAATTTTCCATAAGAAAAAAACGAATTTTCAACAAAATAGTTAAATTTTCCACCAAAGTCATCAATTTTGAACTAAGATTATGAATTCAACCAAAAAGATTCATTTTTAACCAAGAAGATTAAGTTTATAAAAAAAACCGAATTGAAAAAATACATGAATTTTCAAACAAATAGTTAAATTTTTAACTAAGAAAGATAAATTTTCAACCAAAAATGGATTAGCTAAAAAAAGTAATTTACCATCAAAAAAGAAAAATTTTCAACCAAATAGTTGAATTTTCAATTAGGAAAGATAAAATTTCAACCAAAAATGCAGTAGTTCAATTTTCAGTTTAAAAAAATGTTTTTTTTTCAGATAAAAAACGAATTTCCAACAAAACAGTTTAATTTTCAACCAAAAAGCTGAATTTTCAACTAAATTGCTGAATCTTCAATAAAAAAATTCAGTTTTTAACGAAAGAGTTCAATTTTTTACATTTTAAACCAAACAGATTATTTTTAACCAACCCAGGAAAAAATAACCCATTGAAAAGGCGACTCCGTGAATTTCGTTTCTGTCAATCGCGGATTGAGATTTTTAAAACTGAATTGGTTTGCGACTATGTAAATCGGTCAGCTTCTCGAATGGCTTTGAATCTGCAGTGTGCTACAATGTCCATTTCAAGCAAATTCATATTGAATCAGTTTACCTCTTTTTGAATGAGACTGACTTTTTTGAGGTTGGACTGCCTAATTTTACATGATTTTTTAACTTTGTGAATTATTGAGAGATTAAGAGAAATCATACGCAAGGCTGCCAGATTCCTTTTGCTCTTTTAGTTTTAGAGGATGTAAAGGCTTTTGCGGAATACAAGTCTGTCAAAAAAATAATAACAAGTACAATTTTGTTAGAAACCAATCGGCGGCAATCTGGAATTCCAGTGACAGATATGCTATTCAGATGACTTCGAAACCCATTCAAAGCAAGTGAATGGATTTTTGTTTCCTGTGAAGAAGATTAATTTTATACCAAAAAGGAATAATTAAAAAAAACTTCCAACAAATGCTTAAATTTTCAACTAAAAAAGATTAATTTTTAACAAAAAATGAAATAGAAAAAAGTGACTTTTCAATCAAAAAAGACAAATTTTCAAACAAATAGTTGAATTTTCAGCTAAAAAAGATAAACTTTCAACCAAAATGGAATAGTTCAATAATCAGTTAAAAAATTAATGTTTAGTCAGAAAAAACGAGTATCCTACAAAATAGTTAAATTTTCAACCCAAGAGATGAATTTTCAACTAAAATGATGAATCTTAAATAAAAAAATAGAATTTTTGACCAAAGAGCTCAATACTTCACATTTTCAATCAAAAAGATTATTTTTTAACCAAGAAGATTAATTTTATACCTCAAAGACGAATTAAAAAAAATACATGAGTTTTCAACCAAATACTTAAATTTTTAACCAAAAATGGTATAATTTAATTTTCAGTTCAATAAAATAATTTTCAAGCAGAAGAAAAATGAATTTTCAATAAAATACATGGATTTTGAACAAAAAATGACTTTGTAACAAAATTGTGGAATTTTCAAAAAATATTTAACCAAATAATTAAAATTTTTAAAGAAAGAAGATGGATTCACAGCCAATAATAAAATAGTAGACTTTTCAACCAATAAGAAAGATTTTTCAGTTCAGAGAGAAAAAAAACCGCAAACAAACTGTTGAATTTTGAAACCAAAAAGGGGAATTATCTACAAAATAATTGAAGTTTCAACACCTGTGATATTAATCTGTTTTCAGAATTTTTATGCTGGCTTGTTTGTTCTCAGTTCAACCTTTGGCTGATTTTAAGCAAAGAAACTTTTGTGTTAGAGTATAATAGTATATTATACTTGTTTTAATTGAAAAATTAATCTCATAACACACATTTTTTATCAATACTTACAACAATAAAATATTCAGATATTAACCATTTCTGCGTCCTCGGTTTCTACTTGGATTGGAATGTTATTAAAAATTAAGTCTTGATAAATGCTTAATTTAGATACAAAATTTGTTCGCCTTACTTCTCATCTTCTGAAGTAAATATTTTTGCGATTATTGGATTAGGCTGGGTGCAATCGAGTTTTAAAAGACCGTCATGGTCGATTTTTTCGCCTACGAAAAAGTTTAATCTTAAAATTAAAACCTTTACAAAAGTCTTCAAGACTTTGATCACACATTTATAAAATACTATAATAATTAAGATGACAAAATTCTCAGTAAGTGAGTGATGACCGGCATTGTTCTACGTTGTGGAAATTAGGTTAGGAATCACCATACATGTAACTATACCACCATAATTATTTTATTATTATTATACCATTAAGCCATTTCCCTTTCGCGGTAGGCGTGACTTGCTCGGTTGGAAAATAGTAGTGTGTAGATGGGTATATAGGTATACGTATAAGGTAGATAGGTATATAGGTGTAAGGTATACATATTTTAGATTATTATAGAATTATCGTGTTATTTATTTAAATGACACGTTCGTTCCGCAACACTGCTCTGACCCAGGTTGCTGATCAATCTCTCTAGCGATCACTCCAAGTGAAGAGCCTCACAAAATTGTGATGTGTGGTTTCCCACTTGGGCCCATTAGTATCCAAGGTCTTTGTTTCAGGCGTCATTCACTCTATTGTTACTCTGTTTACAAACTATTTGTCGCCACACTTTTCTGTCCTGGCATACTACTCGACCTTCCCACACGTCCATGCATTTTTTCATGCAAGCTCTCGTGCTTCTATGGCTTCTTATGTCTCTTCGGATTAATGTCTCATTGACAGATTCTAACCATTCTTTCGGCGGTCTACCTCTGGGCATTCTGCAATTTACTTTACCTTTATACACTTGTTTGATCAGTCGTTCATCTTTTATTCTTTCAACATGTCCGAACTATCTTAACTGATTTCTTCCCCATATATCAACTAGTGTCTCTACTGTACCACATTCTTGGAGGATTATCTCGTTTCGGACTTTGTCCATTAGTGTTTTCCCGCATATTGTGCGCGGATGTTTCATGCCAATCGCGTTAATTTTGCTCCTGTCTAGTACAGTCGGTACAAATATAGAATTATGTATGGCCATTTTAGTTTTTTTATATGTTTTTATTTCTGAGAATGGACCCTGCTCTACCGATAACCTTCTTACCCTCATTTATGCGCCTATCTAACTCCCCATCTATTTTTCCGTCGCTAGTGAATAGGCTACCCAGATATACGTACTTATCAACTTGTTCTAATCTGTCATACTTACAATAAAATTGTGGGATTTAATCGGCGAATCCCTAATTCGCCAACACGTCACAGGTTTTCTTATCCATAATTAACACTTCAAACTGATCAAAATAAACCAAATGTACAGGAGCGTCCCTGAATCACATGTCGCGTAAACAAATGAACCAGAAATCACGCCATCACTTCAATTCAGGCGCCAAAGGCAAAATATTCAAACTGATTATCTATGCGCATGCGTGTACCTAAGCAGCGTTTTTAAAGTACTGAACTCAAATAGATTACTTGTTTGATTTCTGTCTGAAATTTCTTTGAATCAAACAAATATTTATTTAAATTAAAGAAAACCTATTACAGAAATTATTATTATTATTATTATACCATTAAGCCATTTCCCTTTCGGGGTAGGCGTGACTTGCTCGGTTGGAAAAATGGTTGGATTGATGTAGATTATATAGGTATAAGTTAGATAGGTATATAGGTGTAAAGTATGTAGGTATATAGGTGTTAGGTATATATGTTTTAGATTGATCTGGAATTCTCGTGTCATTTATTCAAATGACACGTTTATTCCGCAACACTGCTCCGACCCAGGTTGCTGATCAATCTCTCTAGCGATCACCCCAAGTGAAGAGCCTCAAAAAATTGTTATGTATGGTTCCCCACTTGGGCCCATTAGATTCCAAGGTCTTTGTTTCAGGCTTCATTCATTCTATTGTCACTCTGTTTACAAACTATTTGTCGCCACACTTTTCTGTTCTGGCATACTACTCTAGCTTCCTTCACGTCCATGCATTTTTTCATGCAAGCTCGTGTGTTTCTATGGCTTCTTACGTCTCTTCGGATTAATGTCTTATTTACCGATTCTAACCATTCTTTCGGCGGTCTACCTCTCGGCATTCTGCCATTTACTTTACCTTTGTACACTTGTTTGGTCAGTCGCTCATCTTTCATTCTTTCAAGATGACCGAACCATCTTAACTGATTTCTTTCCCATGTGTCAACTATTGTCTCTTTTGCACCGCATTCTTTGAGGATTGTCTCGTTTCGGACTTTATCCATCAGTGTTTTCCCGCATATTATGCGCAGAGGTCTCATGCCGATCGCGTTAATTTTACTCCTGTCCTTTTCTTGACATGTCCATGTTTCGCTACCGTATAGTACAGTCGGTATGACTATAGAATTATGTATGGCCATTTTAGCTTTTTTTGATATGTTTTTATTTGTTAGGATGGACCCTGCTCTACCGATAACCTGCTTACCCTTATTTATGCGCCTATCTAACTCCCCATCTATTTTTCCGTCGCTAGTGAATAGACTACCTAGGTATACGTACTTGTCAACTTGTTCTAATCTCTCATCATTTAGGACAATGTTGCACATTGTTTTCTCACTCTTACCCTCAAACACCATGATTTTTGTTTTATTTACGTTAATTTTGAGTCCCATGTCCTTCATGCTTGTATGAAGTTTATTCAACATTCTTTGCAAGTCCTCGACTGATTCTGCCATAACAATCTTGTCATCTGCGAAAGCTAACCCACGTACCTTAACTGTTTGGAGATCTACACCTTCTTCGTCGAAGAGTGCAGTTCTTAGACACTTATCCATGAATATGATAAATAGCCACGAGGACATAACGCATCCTTGTTTCACGCCTTGCGTAATATCGAACCAGTCACTCAGTTTCCCGTTTACCCTTACGCTCGCTTTACTACCTGTATATATTGTTTTTATTGCTTGCAGGAGCCCTCCATTTACTCCGTATTCTTTAAGAACTTCCCAAAGTTTACTTCTATTTACCATGTCAAATGCTTTTTCAAAATTTCTTTAAACCAAAAAATACGAACTACGTCATTTTTTAAGACCAAATAAATGTTTTTTTATTTCAAATGTATTTTTGCTTTGGCTGAAAAAAAACTATGTTAAAGAAACGATTTCGTTAGTTCAAGACAATTTTTTTCTGAGAGCTAATCAAAAGCCGGAATCGTATTTTAAACGTTTTTTCATTATTTGGCCCCACTGTGCGGGGCACATATAGCGTTAGTGGGCTACTATTCTAATTCAGATTTTAAGAGTTGTTGATATCAGTAATGCATAGAATGATCGCTTGATAGTGTCTCTGATTTTCTGGAAATAAAATTTTCGATAAAACGGAAACATCAACTAAAAAAGTATTAAAAGTTTCAGTTTTTGCTGTTCTTTAAAAATCTTCCTCAATACGAAAGAAAATTTATTTTATAGACAGCGGTATTATAATTTTGTGATACGTAAGTTTCATTGTGAAAATAACAAAATTAAATGTGAAATTACTATAAATTTTTTTTCCGTTATGAACAAAAATTGTGAACCTAATAAACAGTTGCGGGTTAACCAAACAGTATATTTCATATGACGACTAAATAAAGAAATTTATTTTGTAATCATTAATGAAGGTTTTAAGCATTTTGCAAGTGCTTTATATAATATCTCAGATTGATCAAAATGATTGAATACGTGCTTGCACATTTTCTTAATTTTATTTTTTAACTTCCCAGCTATGATTGATCGTTTTTGAATGAATTATATTAAGCAGGAGACAAAGGATAACCCACAGGAATTGTAGACGCGTGTGCGAAGGAACTGGCGCGTGTGGCAGGCAGATCGAGAGGCAGATGCTACACCAGCATGAAAACAAGGTTAATACAGCAGGTGCCACACAGCAGGTGTATTCGAAATTCAAACTTAGCCAAAAAATATCTAACTTCCAATACTGTTCTATTCATTTTCCAAAAAATGAGTACAATTTTATGAGCACGAATGTTTTCAATTCTTTGTTAACTCAGATTTTTATTTCATTTTTTCCTCTTATGTCTCAAAAATCGAACATTCCGTCCACGTATTACAAAGCCATATTATTCGGATTCTAGAAAATCGAGCCCTTATGATAAAAATTATTAGTAAATATTGGATCCGGTGGCTTTTGCTATTAAGAATTAGATTTATGATCATTATTCGCGATTATGTATTATAGAAATCCAAACATTATTCGCGAAATGAATATTAGAACTAATCCTTACCAATACCTCTTTTTTTATAGTGGAGAGATTTCTAGCTATTGAGTTGCTCAATCGAGGCAAAAAAATTAATTTAGAGAATGTCAGTAAGTTATGAGAAAATATCTTACGATATAATTCAACCTCAGGTACTCAAAAATTCAATTTTTTCTAAATATTCGTATGTGTGTAAACTTCTTTTCTGTTTACAATATCTTGAGAGATAAAGAAGCTATATGATCATGAAATTTAGACGAATTGTAGCTCCAACTGATACTGATGACCAGGTCCGATAAGAGTTTCAACTAGATCGGCCAATTATAACCTAGTAGTAACGGCTTCTGAAGTTTCAAAAAAATATTTTATTCTGCGTTTATATGAGAAAAGCTTTGTTGGTATTAGAAATACTACAGTACTTTATGTGATATATTTGATCGTACTCTCTTAAACTGAACCAGTGAAATTGTCACTGGTTGAATCAGTATTTTGAATTATCACTGGTGAACCAGTGATCTTTCCACTTTGACTGGACGAACCAGTAAGAGATTCAACTAAAATAGCGTTACTGATTCTACCAGTTACGCCAAAAATTAAGGTTGATGTAAAGTTCTTTTTTTTCTTATACAGATTATTTTATGAGAATAGACGCAACCCTCATATTTAATTTAAAAAAATCTTATTTGATAGAATATACAGGAATTTAAAAAATTTAAGTTTTCAAAACGTATGTACTTCAACAAAAATGAATTAACTAGATGCAATTTTTGTTAAACCTCCTTAGACGTATTTTGAAAAAAGCTTTGGAAATTGCTAAAATTTTAACAAATAATTTAAACAATTTTTTTGGTTGGTTCAAAAATGAAAATATATGCGTAAAAAAATTAATAACTTTGTAATATTCTTATTTTATTTTAATATAATATTTTAGGCGAATTATAATATTAATCCAACTTTATAATTAAAAATAAAAAAATAATTGAATATAGTTGTTTCAAGAAATGCTGGAATTTACTAGATGCATTTTTCAAATGTATAGCGTTATCTTTTTTAGGTAAAATTAATAACCCGGTTAATAGAATTCTGATCGTGTTTGTTTTATGATTTACGATTTATGTCGCGTACGAAATGCAAGAAAAAGGATCTCGTGAAGGCATTCAAAGGCAGTGAAAAAGTTCTTGGAATTTCCACGAATATAAATGTACTTTCATGTCAAGTGCACATCAAGATAAGAGACCAGATGAATGCCAAATTATCTGACAATTTTTATTTTGTTTATGTAAACAGTTAGTTAGCTGTAAACAAATATTTACTTAACTTTGCTGGTAACAAAATTTACGCACAAATAATTGTAATAAATATTTTTCTGCTATTATCAGTAATTAACTGCAATTTGTATGATGTTGAATATATTATTTTGTATTCCAATTACAAACAGAATTAGGGTGACCAGATGGCTTGATCGGAAAATCAGGACATTTGGACAGTATTCTACTTCTCACCCCCTTCAACCTCTAATTTTCCCAACTCCTAATACAATTTAACTTAAGGCACGTTATTTAAAATACAGGGTTGCTACAAAACACTAATTTCGAAATTCCCTAACTATCCCTTAACTTTTCCCTGAGCATTTATTCATTTTCCCCGACAATTATAAACTTTTCTTTCAGGTTAAATTTACAACCAAAAAAATTATTGTTCAAAAAAAATATATAAATTTTCAACCAATAAGATTAATTTTCTGCCAAGAAAGATACATTTTTAACAAAATACATAAATTTTCAACTAAGGTGAGGTGATAATGATGAATCTCCAATAAAAAACATGAAATTAAAACCAAATAGGTGAATTTTCAACCATAAAGATTTATTTTATTCCAAAAGAGAAGAATTTTCAAGAAAATAAATAAATGTCTAACTAAAAAAGATAAATTTTCAACCAAAAATGGAATTTTCAAATTTAAAGTAAAAAACTTACTTTTCAACCAAAAATGGAATAGTTACATTTGAAGTTGAAAAATTAATTTTCAACTGTTTAAAAACGAATGTTCAACAAAATAGTTCAATTTTCAATAAAAGAAGGTTTTTGAGTTAAAATAATGAATCATCACACACGAAAAAATGAATTTTTTACAAAAGAGTTCCTCTTTTAACTAAGTAATTGTATTTTCAACGAAAACTGTAATAGTTGATATTTCTACGAAAAAAGATTTTAATTTGAAACCAAACGCAATTTTTAACCAAGCAGTTGCATTTTCAGCTAAAAAACAGTCGCGGATTCAACAAGTGGGAATTGGGAATTTGCCCACTGGGCCCCTTGACGAGAGGCCTCAAGGGCCCTTCTTGACAAAGGAGGGGGGGGGGGGGGGCTAAAAAGTGTGGTGTAAGGGCCTCTAGGAAGCTTTTGCCCACTGGGCCTTTTCCTTTAAATCCGCCACTGTTAAAAAAGATTACATTTTTACGACAACAGATAAATTTTTAAACCAAAAAGACGTATTTTTAACCAAGAAAGATTTTTCAGTCAATAAAGAATCAAAATTTCATCCAAAATGTAGAATTTCATGCCAAAGAGACAGATTTTTGAACCGCAAACATGGATTTCCAACCATAAAGTTTATATTTGACCAAATAGTTGAATTTTCAAACCAAAAAGACGAATTTTCAGCAAAACAGTTAAATTTTCAACCAAAAAGATTAACTGGTTTGTTTTTAATAAAATAATAAAATTGTATGCTTATTCCCTATTATTATAAATTATACGAATAAATTTGTCAAGGTTGAAGTTTTTATATAAATAATTGAGTACGATCTCTACAATATGTTAATTATTTTAAATACATACTTTGCAGAACTTTTAATTTTTTGACGCAATACGATGTTTTCCTTTCTTTTTAAATATTAGTAAAATTCCATCAGAGTACATACATGTCAAGTTTTTGAAATTGAATTGAACAGTGACAATGAGACTACGCCCTAAAAAATTTTGAACAAAATTTAGCTCAAGGTCAGCGCATTAAAAATCGCGCATTTTCGTTTTCGGGCATGAAAAATCAGGACATAGCATGACAAATCAGGAAATCAGTAGAGCGATAAAAAAATAGGACATTTCATGATAAATCAGGTCGTATAGTCACTGTAAATAGAATCAATAGTAAAAGACCGTGATAAAACAGTTTTTATTACTGCTTATCTATATTTTTCATCTTTTAATTAATTATAAGTTGTTTTCAATGCAAATATTATTCGTTTCTATTTTCCCCGAGTAAATTGACTATTGCATGAATGAAATATGCGCAAAAGTTATCGACACACGAATTTTTCTTATTTTAAAGATTCCTGTATTACCAACTGTATTACAATACCGACAAATCGTAAGAAACCCTCCGAGGTAACGGTACTAAGTTCGGAGATTCTTAGGAAGGAGCAGCACTGTATTGCTTTTGAATTTATGGAAACTAATTCCATGATTTCTTTAATAAATTTGATTAAAATATCATAGGATTTTGAATTTGATTTTAATCTAATTGAAAATTATTAAATTTTAAAATATTATAAACAGAAATATGGAAAAGAGTATTTGAACAATATTCAATTTACTTCGAATAATAATGCACTAAAGGTCTTATTTATTACAAATGAATGCTTTTCTAATCAGGAAAAATGTTGACTAATACCTTAGCTTCACATTTTTGTACAGTTTTTTTCACTGAGTTTCAGTGAAAATGCTTACTGACTGCAATCAGTGACCCATTTCTAGATATTTTTATCAGTGAGATGAGACTGCGTTGTGAATCCGCAGAAATGCTTACTGATTTGATTCAGTGACCCACTTCTCACTGCGACAAATTTAGAGAGTACATCCTTCTGATTTTTGGCATTAAAAAAAACTTGATCATTTTAGTTTTAATCGAGTCGCCACTCAAACTTCTGTATATGCACTATAATAGGTCCCCGAGATAACTTTTGTTCAAAAGGTAAAAAAAATCCCCTGATTACGAATATCTTGGTTAGGTTTCCGAAATCCTGGTCAGTTTATGTTTAAACAATTTTTTTGACAATTTCATTATTTATTAACAAATTTTTTTTAGTTTATATATATTTTTATATTAGATATATTTATTTATTCACAGCCTTATAAACAATGTATTTTTATAGATGCACGGTCCCCTGCAAGTAATAGTTTTTAAGTTATTAGCGAGAACGTTTTTTCATGACGTTAATCTTACCGTAAATAGTATAATTATCTCTGTTAGCATTTCCAATGCCTGCTTCTTATTTTTTTATAACTATTGTCAATAACTAAAAACCCTCAATTAAAAAAATCGATGGTTTAAAAATTATTTATAATTATCTACGGCACAAAATAAAACTTTTCACTCTTGTGGTATTTCCTGGTACGACGAGCCATTATTTATTCATAACCGATAAAATTTTTTTTTATTAATCTCTAGCACAAAATAAAACTTTTATCTTTCGTGATATTTTCTCGTACAAGGAGCCATTATTTATTCACAGCTTTATATAAAGAATGAATTTTTTATAAATGCACGGCCTCCGTGTTATTCGTGATTTATAAAAAAATACATTGTTTATAAGGTTGTGAATAAATAATTGCTTCTCATATGAGAAAATATCACGAGAGTAAAAACTTTTATTTTGTGCCCGAGATTAATACCAAAAATTTTTGAATCGTTTTTTTCTAATTAAGGGTTTTTGTTTATAACAATATTTATAAACAATACGGATCAGGTATCGAAAATGCCAACCAAGAAAATCATACTGTTTATGATAAAATTAACGTTACGAAAAAAGGTTATCGCGAATAACATGAAAATTATGACTTGTCGGGGGGCGTACATTTATAAAAAATACATTGTTTATAAGGCCGTAATTAAATAATGGCTCGCCGTGCGAGAAAATGTCACGAGAATAAAAAGTTTCATCTTGTATCAAGGATTAATAAAAATGTTTCAAAAAAGTCAATTATGGTAATTGAGGGTCTTTATTTATAACAATAATTGTTATAAACAATAAAGCAAGTCGGTTTATGAAGAATAAACAATGCTAATAATGGTAGGTATACGTTTCGCAACAGTTTTAGGGAAAATTATAACACTGGTTGGCCTTGATGATTTTTTTAAAACAAATTAAGAGTCTAGACGATTTCCTCTTAAAAATAGCAATTTTTTAACAACAGTTCACGGAGAGAAGTTTTCACTCGATCGGAAGATTTCCTTTTGCTTTCAAGAGATCTAACCTCGATATAGACGATGTAAAATAGGGCGTATCGAAAAAAAAGTTGTTTGCGCGAAGTTCTAATAGCAATGAAAACTTTATTTTGGGAGTCAAAAACACTCCCCTAAAGTTTCATAAAAAAAAAATTCCTTCTGTCTCCGCATCGTAGATATAGCTAAAAATCACAAAAAACGAAGCACTTCTTCAAATTTGAACAGCAAAAATTTTTTGTTTGAGATTTAAATTATCAATAAAAATAGTTCAAAGCAAGTCGATTTATACCTGTATAGTGATAATTCGACTAAAATATTTGTTACCCTCCGTAATTGACTTTGAAGTATTAAAAAATCGAAAAAAGTCGACTTTTTCGCTATTTATTTCTTAGATTCATGGTAAATTTCTCGACTATTGCACCATATAATGTGTGATATACGTTAATCAGAATGTATTTGCAGGGTGTTGCAACAATAATATATACATTTGAAAACATTTTTACCTTATTTAGACACCGAAAATTAATTTTTTTGTGAAATAAAGAGCAATATATCACTTATAGATATTTTCTTGTAATCCAAAATCAATAAAAATGATTTTAATATCGACATTCTGCATATATCAGATTGGTGTAACATATTGAAAATACATTCTTCTTAACGTATATCAGACATTTCGTGGTCAAATAATCGAAGAAATTGCCGTAACTCTAAGAAAATAGCGAAAAAGTCGATTTATTTCGATATTTGGAAATTTCAAGGTCACTTAGGTAGGGTAAAAAATATTTGAATCATTTTTTGCTATGTAGGTACAAATTCACTTCCTTCGAACTATTTTTTCTGATAATTTATATACCGAAAATTAATTTTATTGTCAAATAAAGAGCAATATAATCACTTTTAAATATTTTTTTGTAATTCAAAGTCAATAAAAAATTATTTTAATGTCAAAATTTCTTATATATTATTGTTGCGCCATATTAAAACTACATTCTCATTAACGTATATCATACATTATATGTTCAAATAGTCGAGAAACTTACCATGAATCTAAGAAAATATCGAAAAAGTCGACTTTTTCGATTTTTTGAAACTTCAAAGTCAATTAGGGAGGGTAAAAATATTTTAATGTAATTATCGCTGAACGGGTATGAATCGACTTGATTTGAACTATTTTTATTGGTAATTTAAATCTCAAAAAAAAATAATTTTTTACTGTTCATATTTGAAGAAGTGTTAAGTTTTTTGTGATTTTTAGCTATATCTACGATGCGGAGACAGAAGGAATTTTTTTTTTTGTTATGAAACTTTAGGGGAATGTTTTTGACTCCCAAAAGAAAGTTTTCATTGCTATTAGAACTTCGCGCAAACAACTTTTTTTTCGATACGCCCTAATGTACAAGTTTCCAATTTTGTTGAGCAATATATTCTGAGATACAAATGTGAAAATGTGTCGACTGGATTATTTATTTTTTTCTGAGAAAATCCATTTTTAAAAAGCACCGATAAAGAACTTTATGTTAAACAGATTCTATTTGACCAGACTTTCCTATTGATTCTTTCATTTTGCTTCATTCGTTTCGCTGGATTTTCAAACTCAATTTAGAAAATGTGATGTATTGATATGTACTAAAATCATGAATTGTATGGTAACTTTAAGCTTTCAAGTAAACCCTGCATACTCGTAAGTGGCAAAAGTCACCCTCTTGCAAGCTTCTGTTTACCCACTATTTCCTTACCGACGTTTATTTGTCGAACGACTCGGTTGTTTGTTGCTTGTCTTGTTGGCTCACGTCACGTACATTCGATCGAAATGTATAATTTCCTATTTATTAAAAAAGTAGGAGAATATCAAGATTCGCGGCAGCGAATCGCCGCCAAGTACTAAAAAAAATAGAAAAAGATTCTATATGCCGAAACAAGAAAAAAAATTTGCCATGAAAGACCAAATGCAAAAAAGAAAAAAATCGCTACCGGGAATTATTATCTGTAACATAAATGATTTTGAACATCCAAAGTGGTCTATCTCAGTCAATTTATGAGATATCTGAATCAAACTTGGCGGGCATATAGAATCCACCAAAATAAAAATAAAAATTTTGTGAGTTTGGAAGATAAGAATAAAAAATTGACGAAATGCGCTATAATCGAATTTAAAAATGAAAGGCGCCTAATGAAAATCCTCTGCAAGCTATAACTATTGCAAGGATTATAGAATTTCGACCATCACATCTCATTTTACGATTTTACATATTAATCAGGACGAAATAAATTCGCAACTGCAAATGAATTCAAACCTTTTTTTTTAGAAAGGTGTCGTCTAATTCTGGAAGCAGTTTTAATGAATTTTAAATATAATGATTTTTATTGAAAATTTTTAATTTTTTAAGTCATTTTTTAACGATTTCTAACACGCAGACACACCTGCAGCCTGCAACCTGAACTGTACTACTGTCCATATGTCGCATTTTCAGGAGAAAATGATAAATAAGCATACCGCCGAGTTAAGTTTGGCTTTATATAAAAAAAAGTAACCATTCTAAAAATATGCAGACACGAACCTATCATCGATTATGTTATACTATTTTTGTACCAAACTATAGTCCAAATTATTGAGAAGTAACTGCTTTGTAAATTTATGGAATATTAATTGCGAAAGTTGGCTAAAAAATTACGAAATTCGGGATATTTTAATGTATAGTACCGTCCATTAGGGTGGTCCTTATATTTAAATATCTGAAATGTTGGGCTCCCACCACCTAATTTCAGGAGGTTACATGCAGTGGTTTAGTCCTAAAACCTGGCTGGCGGTACTTTCATAGAAACTTTGACTACGATGCAAACATAGAGGATAAGCTACAGATTTGGTATCTAACTTAGGAAATTGAATTCTTGAAAATTACCAGAAGCTTAAAAAAAATATCTTGAAACCCGAAAATTTATGTAAAGTTACCACAAAAATTATAAAAAGTATTACAAAGTTCCTGGAAATTTATGGTAAGTATATTGTGAATTCATTAATATTCATATGAAGCAACAAATATTTACAAAATTTGGAGTATATATGTGATGCTGGGGCATAAAGCTTTCTTGTTGACCTAGTTGATGATCATTCACCACAAACTGAACCTTTTCAGAATATATTAAATGACTGTTGATAACTGTTCCTTAACAGGCCATAACTACGCGAGATTTAAAAAATATGCAATTTTGCAATGTGCGATTTAAAAATAAGAAAGGATTCAAAACAGAAAATTCCGGATAAAACTATAAATAGAAGCAAGTGGTTCTTATGAGCTATACTTTTAAGATTTATAAATACATTTTTTTCAATTTTTAGAGTATTGTGAAGGGAAAAAGAAACGGGCTCTACCTAGTTGTCATTCCCAATGAATTGAAAGTGTATTTTTTAATGTTTTAAATCTAGGAAATAATTCAAAAACTTTGAATATGATTTTTAAGCACAAAAAAACATCACATGAAACATAAGTTTAATTTTCATCATCATTTCTCGTAGTGAGAGGGAGAAAAAAATTTTTGTTGACGAAATGAAATTTTTGTCTTTAAATATTTCTAACATTTATGGATGGGATAAAACCTAAAGTACTTGAAACTGCAAGAAAAAAAATCTGCCCGCTTCGCGGGCACATTCTCATGGCGCGCTTCGCGCGCGGCTCGCTTCGCTCGCAAGTTTCAGCGCGCCTGGGGCGCGCGACTGTTGGATCTCGCGCTTCGCGCTCGATCATATATTTATCTCGCGCTTCGCGCTCGATTATGTGTTCACCTCGCGCTACGCGCTCGGGCGTATTTGCATCGCGCTTTACGCTAGGCTCCTCTAGATTTTTGAACTTCGTGTTCGACTTCGATGAAAAGAAAAAGTTTGTTTGCAAATATTATAAAATTATCAAAACCTCTACATATTAAGTGATTGTTAAATTTGTTTTTATTTTAGACTGAAAAGGAACTTTATTTACTCAAGGTTCTATCGACCTTAAGGAACACATTCTCATCCAGACACTCGCGCTTCGCGCTCGATATTTGATTTGAAAATAATTTGAACCGTATGATAGAAACAAAAAAGTTTGAGCGCACTTACGGCGTGCGATTTGGTAAATACACTGAGCGCGCACTTTGTGCTTCCTGTTATATGTTCTTCATATACAAATT
>CAKNYM010050405.1:0-111570 GCA_932195095.1 Andricus curvator
CGGCCGGTATGTTTGAGTTGGTTAGTACGGGTTGGTTTGTTTAGGTTCGTTATGTTGCTTACGTTTGTTTGGGTTGGATTTGGTATCTTAGTTACATTCGTTTGGCTAGAATTGGCTCTCTTAGTTTCTTTGATTTGGGTGGTTTGGTTATGCTGTTTACGTTTGTTTCGATTAGACGTGTTGATTACGTTCGTTTCGGTTCGCTTTGTTGATTGCGGTCATTTCGTTTTGTTCTGTTGGTTGCGTGCATTTGGATTGGTCGTATTGGTTGCGTTCATTCAGATTAGTGTTGTTGGTTATGTTCATTTGAGTTTGATTAACAGTGTTGGTTAACACATCTAAACCAATGCAAGCAAACGTAACCAGAATAACCCATGTAACAGTCCTAATATTTCCTTCGGACGCCCCCCCCCCCCCCTCACCACCGTTAAGTAACATTTTTTGTATTATGTTTAAAAACATAATAGACGTTTTAGAAATTAAAAAAAGGTTTTTCAAGATGAAGCATTGCTAGAAATAAATGAAACAATATTTTTATGTAACACTGGATACTTTTCAACTATTTTTTTCAGTCATACAAATATTGAAATTACTGAGAAGAAAAGAAGTATTATCAGTTTGTTATTAAATTTATATAAATATAATTTTTATAAGATTCTTGAGAAAATTAAAAAAAATTTTTGAATATTTCAAATGTGTCAAAAAAGAATCTAGAAGATTTTAACGACATTTTTTAACTGTTAACTTCTTACGGCGCGGTGTGAACTCGCAAAACTAATATGAATTGAGGGGAAATACGGGTAACGCTTCCTCTCCTCTATCTCTTCTGCGCTTCTCCCACTGACTGACTCTTTCAATCCCTCTCTATCTCTCCTTCGCTTCTTCCACTTCTCTTCCTATCGCCTCTTTCTCTTTCGTTCTCTCCCTCTATCCTCTCTCGCTCATACAATATGATACAATATCTTACAATGTGATACCATATCATACAATATGATGCAATACGACACAATATGATACAATATGGCACAGTATGATACAGTACGATAGACTATCACACTATACGACACTATACGACTATACGTATACTATACGATATTATCGTGAGAAGTTGTAGGCTCCGGAAGCTACAATCATGGTTCCTTAATGCAACCAATCCCGAAGCAACTGAAACGTGTACGTCCTAGAAGGTAAGCAAGAGCGGGAAATTTACGCGAGATAACGTCGGGCAACACTGTTCCTTGGAGTCAGGTCTCTAGCCGCGGATGACCTTACGCGGCAGACGGGACAGTCGGAGATGAAGGTTTCACCTCTGGATACTTTTTTAGAGCTACCAATCTTTGTAGAATGTTATGAGGAACAGTGTTGACGGACCAGATGAAGTGATCCCAGAAGAACAGCGTTTTGCAACCGGTTCGCGATGGAATGAGCATGACGCTGGCAAGCCGGAAACTTGTTGAGTTGGCTAATAAATGAAGCTTTCATACCTCCAAGACAGCCGATTATGAGAACTACAAGATGGACTTTGTAGCCTTGGTACAGCCTGCTCAGCTCGAAAAGAAGTGCTTGATATTTCGCCCGTTTTTCTTCCTCCTTTGCCGTGATATTACCATCGGCTGGTGCCGAGAATTCAATCACGTAAATGATCTTGTTCTTCAGATCTTGGAGGAAAATATCAGGCTTCGTAGCACTGATACGTTGAGTGGTGGAGAATGAGAAACTCCAGTAGATCTTACACTGATCATTCTCCGTAACGAACTCGAGTTCACCCTGGGCGTATGGCAAAACGGGCAACAGATCAACACCATAGAAGTGCCTAATATAACACTTTTAGAGTCGCATTGTGTCTCTCTATGTACCCGTAGCGTGCATATTTTGAGCATCCACTGAGAACATGTCCAAGTGTTTCTGGTTCTTGCTTGCACGCTCGGAAGTTGGTATCGCCTACAGGTACATTCATTATGCGCTCACGGTAAACTAAGCTGTCTATAACGCCGTCTTGACAGGCAAAAAGAAATCCCTCAGTCTCCGACTTTAATCCAGCAGACTTGAGAAACATGTTGGACAGACCCATCGATAGCTCTTCTCTACGTATAATACCGTAGAATTTACCATGAAGGGGCTTCTCAGCATGTTCTCTTAGTAGAAGCGTATGTTCTGCTTCCTGTACACGACTTTTGAGCACCAAAGGTGTTAGTGATGCTAGGCCATGTGTAGTATCGCTGGAATCAAGTGGGAGGCCAAGCTCCTCTGCGGCCCTATCTGCGGCACGGTATAGAAACGCCGCAGCATTAACGACTTCATGTTGATGTAAGAGTCGCATAAGACAATCTGTGCTATTTAGAACTGAGCAGGCTGTAGCCAGAACCGTTCGGTGATGAAGACACTCTAAGCTAAGCTAGCCTCTACCCCCTTTATCTCGAGGGAGGTATATTCGAGGTACGGAAGATCTAGGATGATGATTTCGCTGGATTGTCATCATCTTGCGTGTGCTTCGGTCAAGTTGCTTCAACTCACCGACGTTCCATTTTACTGCACGAAACGTGTAGAGCAGTATAGGAACGGCCAGCATATTGGTCGCCTGCATCTTATTCTTTCCTGATAATTCGGAAGCCCAAATTTTTCTGAGAATTTGGCGATACCTTTTTCCAAGGGCCGTTTTTAACACACGCACATCTTGGGTTTCCGCTTGCGGTATTCCAAGATATGTATATGTTTCTCCAATACCAAGATGTTGAATGGTATTTCCACCTATGAGTTGAACATCTTGATCGTGACGCGATGATGTAGTTTCTAGTCTTCCTTGGTGTAGGTGAACGCAGGCACAGTTGTCCAGTCCGAAGCTCATGCCAATCGCTTTAGAATACCTATTTACCGCCTCCACAAGGATGTTAAGGTCCTCTTTCGAGGAAGCAAAGAGTTTAAGGTCATCCATGTATAAAAGATGGTTGACCTTATATTCTCTTCTGTTCGGCGGGCCACATAGGTATCCAGAGATTTTGCCTCGGAGAAAAACAGATAGAGGCAAGAGGGAGATGCAGAAAAGTATCGGACTTAGAGAGTCTCCTTGGAAGACCCCCCTCTTATATGTGATATAGCTTGTAGTCACTTGTCTTTTGTCAGATGTTATGACAAATCTTGTCCGCCACAAGAGCATAAGCTCTTTTATGCATCTCACTATTTTCGGATGCACCCCCAGGCACTCAAGGAGCTTAATAAGTAGCTCATGGTTCGTATTATCGAATGCCTTACGGTAGTCATTCCAAGCCAGGGACAGATTGCGTCGATACCTGAACGAGTCCTGGGTAATACACAGCTGTCTATTAACAGGTTCTCTCTGCAACCTGCCAGACCTCTCTTGCATCCACGTTCTTCAACTCTTGCACTCCATACCGGCTCCATAGATGTTAATATCCTCTCTTTGAGGATGCCAGTGAATAGCTTGCAGCTGAAGCGTCTCCATTTAGCTGATAAGTATCTCCATATACTTGCTCCCAGAAGACTTGAATCTCTTCTCGACTAGGCGGATTTTTAACGGCAAGTGAAGTTTTAGTGAACAGACGGGAAGGATGAGCAGAAAAGGTGAAATTTTCCTGAATCCAATTTACTCGCCGTTCAAGGCGCTGTTTCGGTGTTGAAAGAGATCTTATTTTTTGCGTCCAGTGCTGCTTGATGGTCAACAGTTTACACTTGTTCAGCGTGTGATTTGCTTTCCTTAAGTTTCGAGCAAATGCCCTAACTTTTGGAGTGAATTTTTTATTTAATGTTATGTAGCTAATCACGCACTGAATATTTGATGCACGCCGTCTCTCCGTTTCAATTTTGAACTGAAGCTGTGCAATACGCTCGCGAGTCTTACTCAGACGTGCTGAAGTATCGTTACTTCTATTGTCGCTAAGCAGGGAGACCGCCTTCTCGTAAACTACACAGTTCAGATTCCACAGATTATCATCTTCGGGGAGCAAATCGGGGAGAGCAGTATTAGCTTCAGCTAATTTGTCCATCCTGAGGAAGACTTTTTGGTGGATAGATCTCCTACTTCTCATGATGGCATTATCGGATATTTGCAAAGGTGGTCTTGCTGGAACGGGTGGAATGCTCGCTGGAGGATGTTGCTCTTCTTCTTGTTGATAAACAGCTTCATATCCGTTTTTTCGCAAAAAGGATATCTGATCTCTTAAATACTGAGGCGTTTGATGAGCATATTCCGGGTGCATATTCACCCAACGGTCATGTAACCTCTGCATGAATCCTCTTCGCGCCGGTGAGCTTCTTTGATAACAGGTAAGGATGTCCCTCCTGAGTTGGTCCGACCATTTAAATCGATGTTCTCGCGTTTGTCCGGGGCCATTGCCTGGTCGTCGCCTCGGTTTGGTCCTATTGCCACTCCCAACTGAACCATGGCCTCCATCCGAGAGAGGCCTATTGTGGGTGGCACTGCGCGATACTGGTGTCGTAACCGCATAATTCATTGCATTGGGGAATTAGCCCAAAGCAACGTGGCTGACTGCAAAAGCCGGAGCTCTCGGACGATGGGGTCGCCACATCCCTACGCGATATTATTATTATTATTATCCCTTCGAGGACAACGTGGAATCGTGGGACGTATAGAGCAACGTGGGGTGTATGCACACCCCCCTCTGTTTTTTGCGTTTAAATCTTTAATGGCGCATTTCCGGATTTCGAGTAATACTTAGATTCAATCCAAAATACCTAGAATCAATGTAGCCAATAATTAAGGAAAGTTGTCAAATGAAAATTTGTCCGGAAAACCCCAAAATTATTCCATTGAGATTCTCAAGGTCACTTACGTGCAGCGGCAACTTCCGCGTAGCAGGGGCTGAAGTGATACTGAAAGAGAAGGTACTCAAAGCGGGAAGCCTTCCTGAAACCTGTACACAGCGAATATGCGTTTTTTGTTCCGTTGCGGTGGCCATACACCCCACGTTGTCCTCGCAGGATTATTATTATACCATTAAGCCATTTCCCTTTCGGGGTAGGCGTGATTTTCTCAGTTGGAAAATAGTAGTGTGTGGATGGGTACATAGGTATAGGGTAGATAGGTATATAGGTATAAGGTACAGATATTTTAGATTGATCTAGAATTCTCGTGTTATTTATTTAAATGACACGCTCGTTCCGCAACACTGCTCCGACCCAGGTTGCTGATCAATCTCCCTAACGATCACCCCAAGTGAAGAGTCTCTCAAAATTGTTATGCGTGGTTCCCCACTTGGGCCCATTAGTATCCAAGGTCTTTGTTTCATGCGTCATTCACTCTATTGTCACTCTGTTTACGAACTATTTATCGCCACACTTTTCTGTCCTGGCATACTACTCTAGCTTCCTTCACGTCCATGCATTTTCTCATGCAAGCTCTCGTGTTTCTATGGCTTCTTATGTTTCTTCGGATTAATGTCTCATTCACAGATTCTAACCATTCTTTCGGCGGTCTACCTCTAAGCATTCTACCATTTACTTTACCTTTATACACCTGTTTGGTCAGTCGTTCATCTTTCATTTTTTCAACATATCCGAACCACCTTAACTGATTTCTTTCCCATATTTCAACTAGTGTCTCCCCTGTACCACATTCTGTGAGGATTATCTCGTTTTGGACTTTGTCCATCAGTGAAGATAAACGTTTATTTTTTAGCCTGCTGGCCTTAAAAAATTGACTTGCGTACATTTCCATTTTTTACAGAATTGTCTTAAAACTAACCCTTAAAATTAACATCCTTCCACACCTTATATCTAACGCCGCTCGCTCTTATCGCATTGCCTTACTCGCTTCGCCTTGCCTCGCTCGCATGTCCCTACTTTCTTGCTTGCCTCGCATTACCGAACTCTGCCTCCGTGACTAATACTTAATACTTATCTACTATTTACAATATTTACAACTACTGATATTTACTGCCTCCTCTATTTACAATCTTTCCTTCTCCATTCCTCTTCCTCCTTCCTTCTCTTCTTCTCCATCTTACCCAATACTCCCTTCACCCATGCTACTGCCCTTTTGTCCCCCCTTTCATGCATCAATACCTCCATGCTTATCCCACTCCTTTCCACCTCCACGCACTCCTCCAACCAGTGCTCCACTCTTGCCTCCCCCTTCCCACATAGTTCACACATCCTCTTTTCCCTAGCGAGCCAGAATCTATTGAAACCCTCCATGCACCCACATCTCATACTCGCTATAAGCTCCTGACTTACTTTCTCTCCTTTCTCACACAAATATTGCGCTCTCGCCCTTGGCATAATCCACACATAGTTCCCATTAAACCTTGTCTCTCTTATTCTCTCTTCCCCTGCTGTCTTCTCTCTCTCCATGCTGTTTTTCTTAACCAACTCATATACCTTCCTTCCTCATGCATCCTTCTCAATTCATCCATATGCAGTCCATTCGTTCTAAAATACCTTTCTCTTTCAACCTCCATCTTCCCACTTCCTCTCCTGTTCTCCTTCTCCCACCAACACTCCCTAACCAGCTTATTTCCCCCCTCTTCCAAAAATTTCTCCTCATATTTACACGCCCGACTCCCCGCTAGAATCCCTACACTCGTTCTCCCCGTCTCCCTCCTGACAATATAATTAGGCGTGTTCCTTGCCAACCCCAGTGTCCACTTTACATATCTCTCCTGTATCCTATTTACCTCTTCGCTTTCCTTCCACCCCCACACCTCTACTCCATACAATAGCACACTCATCACTAGTGAGTCAAACAATTTCATTCTCCTTCCAAAATCATCTGCGAATAACTTCTTTCCCAACCCCCACACCTGCCTCATCACCACATTTTCCCTCCTCACTCTCTCTTTTATGTGACCATCCACTCTGCCATTCCTCCGAAACAAGAAGCCCAGTTACACGAACTCTTTCACCGCCTGCACCGCCTTTCCCTTCCACTTCCACTCCCCTTCCTTATCCCTTCCACCTCCTTTTCTGAAAACCATAACCTTGGACTTTTCCGCATTCAGTTCTAACCTGTTCTTATCCAGGTATCTGCTCAACCTCTTCATCATTTCCTTTAAGGCCTCCTCGCTTTTGGCCAGCAACACTATGTCATCTGCATACGCTAGCGACCAAATTCTAACCCCTCCTATCTTGACTCCTCCTACCACTCCGGCCTCCAGCTTACTTTCCATATCCGCTATTAAAATCGCAAAAAGCGTCGGGCTAAGCGGACACCCTTGTCTTAACCCCCTATCCATCCAGAATCATTCCGAAATCCCCTGTCCTCCTCTTACCTTATCTTTGGTTTCTTCATATATCTCCCTTACCCTCTCGATCAGGCCTCTCTCCACTCCCCTCCCCTCCATCGCCTCCCACAACCTCCCCCTATCCACCGACGGAAACGCGTCTTTTAGATCCACAAAAAACGCGTACACTCTCGACCCCTTCTTCGCTAATTCTCTATCCACCACGTGCTGCAGAACGTAAATATTGTCGATAGTACTCCTACCTGCCCTAAAGCCCGCCTGCGTCTCTGGCAATATTCCTTTCCCCTCGACATCCTTCCGCAGCCTCTCCGCTACTACCATCGCGTATTCTTTATACGCCGTATTCATTAGCGTAATCCCCCTATAATTTTCCTGCCTATCCCTCTCTCCTTTCTTATACAGAGGCACTATTAATCCTTCTCTCCACCCTCGTGGGAATCCGTCCCCCCTCCATACTTTCTTCACTACCTCCTTCAGCCTCTCCCTAACCTCTTGTGTACTAGACAGCCATGCTTCGTTCTCTAGCCCATCCAGCCCTGCTGATTTTGACCTTTTTAACTTCCTTATCTGTTTCTCTATCTCCTCGTCATTCAACTCCACCATCTCTGCCTCCCCCGTTCTTCTACTCCCATCATCTCTCTTCCTTGAATCTGAGCCCTGAAATGATTCTTTAAAAAACTCCCTCCACTCCTCACTCCCTATCTTGTCGCTTATCCCTACTCTGCGCTTCCTAAACCTATTTATTATCTTCCAGACGTCCCCTTCTGTCTTAAAATTTCCTAACTGCTCCTCCAGCTCTTTCTCCTTTTCCTGTTCTTTCTTCTTACACATCAATCTAAACCCCTTCCTCATTTCTACGTACTCCTCCCCTTTCGCAGTACCCTCTTTCCACTTCTTATACTTCCTCTTCACCTTTCTTTTCATCTTTTTACATTCCCTATCCCACCACGGCTTCACCATTCCTTTCTTCTTCCTTTTGAATACCTTCTTTTGCACGCACCCTTTCACCTTCTCTTTTAAATCCTCTCATATCTCTTTCACCGTCTCCCCTTCGAAGCGTCCATCAGTGTTTTCCCGCATATTGTGCGCAGAGGTTTCATGCCAATCGCGTTAATTTTACTCTTGTCCTTTTCTTGACATGTCCAGGTCTCGCTACCGTATAGTACAGTCGATACAAATATAAAATTATGTATGACCATTTTAGCTTTTTTTGATATGTTTTTATTTCTGAGAATGGACCCTGCTCTACCGATAACCTTCTTGCCCTCATTTATGCGCCTACCTAACTCCCCATCTATTTTTCCGTCTCTAGTAAATAGGCTACCCAGATATACGTACTTGTCAACTTGTTCTAATCTCTCATCATTTGGGACAATGTTGCACATTGTTTTCTCAGTTTTTCCTTCAAAAACCATGATTTTTGTTTTATTTACGTTAATTTTAAGGCCCATGTTCTTCATGCGTGTATTAAGTTTATTCAACATTCTTTGCAAGTCCTCGATTGATTCTGCCATGATAATCTTCAAAAATATGAGAGAAAACAAAGTTTTCATATTTATATTTCGGTCTTACGATTAATTTAGAAAAAATAAATAAAAAATAAATCGGGTCAAAATTCCTTTTTATTATGACGTTTCGGCCTCATCTGTGGGCCTTCATCAGAAACAAACATCTGTTATGAAAGTATAAATAATTAAAAATAATTAAAAATACATACAAAAAATAAATTAGATGTATAAAAAAAAAATTTTTATCTCGGAGGCAATAATCGGAGTCAATCCTAACGTACGTCGAAGCGAACGACAACATTTAAAATTTGGTATTAAGTCAGTTCATTATGAAATTGTAAAAAAAAAGAGTATTGGGAAACTATAGCGGTTAAAAGAAATTTCCTAATACGTTCAAAAAAGTTCACATTTTGTAGTTACAAATGCTGTAAAAATATGTAACAAACTGATGTGACGTAAACAACAAATAAATGATTATAAGGCCTAAGAAAGTTGTGGTGATAGAGGGACAAAATCAATTCCAAATGAAAAGCCTAAGAAAGTTGTAGTGATAGGTGGACAAAATCAAATCCAAATGAAAAGCGCGCTAAATACAATGGGAATTCAATTTAATTGATGATGCTGTTGATGATGATGTTTTTTTCTTTAGCAAGAATTTTGATATTTTCAAAATCGAAATAAAAATAATGACCACAAGGATGTTATCTTTGTAAAAGCTGACAAAGGTAATATCTTAGTGGCTGCAAATTCAGAAGACTACAAATCAACTATTGAAAATCTTTTACAGAATAATATAAAACTATTGAATGTGTTAATTAGTTCTGGGATTTTATCTGTAGGAACAATAGTGAAAATATGATTCACGTAACGCTTAATGAAAAGTGGTTTGAAGCTTAATTTAGATAAGGCTCTATTTTCAACATCTTCTAAAACAAAATTAGATGCAATAGGTGATAAAGGTGAACCCATCGGACGACCAGAAATTTGTTTATAAAATTTTGGATTAAATGAAAAGACAGTATTATTAAAAACCGTTTTGACAGCTATTAAAATCTCTGAGTTTGATATTTTAGTTAAATTTTTATGTACTTGTAATTTTTCTTCTATAACGTCCAAAACTAAATCCAACGGAATGTTATCAAACATATATATAATATCTAGTGAAACAAGTGAATGTGTGTTAGGAACATTAAAATTATTAATTTTTTCTTTAAAGCTCCAACTATCTCTTATAAATTAATCAGTTTTTCCAGATACTGGCTTTAAGAGATTAGATAAGAATTTTGCTAAATTGTAAGTTGGAGAAACAATAGTAGAGACAATTAATCTCCATTTTAATTCTGGCTTGTGAACTTTAGGGAGGGCATATGCTTTTGCTGTCACACAACCATGGTTTTTTAATTTATAAGCTAAATTTTCATTTATGTATCTTTTTTTCTCCCATCTAGAAATAATATCATTACATTTTTCTTCTATGGACGGAACTAAACTAGTGTTAACTTTTTTATATAAAGTATTATTCTGTAAAAGATTTTCAATAGTTGATTTGTAGTCTTCTGAATTTGCAGCCACTAAGATATTACGTTTGTCAGCTTTTACAAAGATCCTTGTGGTCATTTTGGTCATTATTTTGATTTCCATTTTGAAAATATCAAAATTCTTGCTAAAAAAAAACATCATCATCAATAGCATCATCAATTAAATTGAATTCCCATTGTATTTAGCGCGCTTTTCATTTGGATTTGATTTTGTCCACCTATCACAACTTTCTTAGGCTTTTCATTTGGAATTGATTTTGTCCATCTATCACCACAACTTTCTTAGGCCTTATAATCATTTATTTGTTGTTTACGTCACATCAGTTTGTTACCTGTTTTTGCAGCATTTGTAACTACAAAATGTGAACTTTTTTGAACATATTAGGAAATTTCTTGTGATCTCTATAGTTTCCCAATACTCTTTTTTTTACAATTTCATAATGAACTGACTTAATACGAAATTTTTAATGTTGTCGTTCGCTTCGACGCACGTTAGGATTGACTCCGATTATTGCCTCCGAGGTAAAAATTTGTTTTATACATCTAATTTATTTTTTGTATGTATTTTTTATTATTTTTTATTATTTATGCTTTTATAACAGATGTTTGTTTCTGATGAAGGCACAAAGATGAGGCCGAAACGTCATGATAAAAAGGAATTTTGACTCGATTCGTTTTTTATTTATTTTTTCTCAATTGATAGTAAGACCGAAATAAAATTATGAAAACTTTGTTTTCTCGCATATTTTTGAATATACAAAAACGATCGAAGAAAGTTTCACTTCATGATCTCTTTTGATTTCTTGAAGTTTTATTTTTCATAATAATCTTGTCATCTGCAAAAGGTAACCCACGTACCTTCACTGTTTCGAGATATACACCTTCTTCGTCGAAGAGGGCCATTCTTAAGACACTTATCCATAAATATGATAAATAGCCATGAGGACATAACGCATCCTTGTTTCACGCCTTGCATAATATCGAACCAGTCACTTAGTTTCCCATTTACTCTTACACCCGCTTTACTACCTGTATATATTGATTTCATTGCTTGTAGGAGCCATCCATTGACTCCGTACTCTTTAAGCACTTCCCAAAGTTTACTTCTATTTACCTTGTCAAATGCTTTTTCTAGAACAAATGCACAGAAAAATTTCTTTCCTACTCTTAAGCTTTTTTCTGTGATCTGTCTTAAACTAAATATCTTATCTGTACATGATCTTCCTGGCATAAAATCGATCGTGAGAGAACTGTTTTGTGTCAAGTGTTGGTTTTTTGGCTTTGGTGAAGGGAATCAGCGTGTGTGGATGCAGAAAAGGCAGTAAGTGCGGAGATCAGGTGTAAAGGAAGAAGGGTGAGTGAAGGCAAGGGTGTAAAGTGTGAAAGTAAGTTGTGAGAAAGGGAAATTGGAGCGTGCGAAGTTTTTCAGGTAGGCGAGTAAATAGCGGGAAACAGCGCGGAGCACTGGGTAAGGTAGGGTGCCGACTGTTCGAAGTCCACAAACGGGCGCCAGAGGGCAGGTAATAGATGAAACAAGAGGTGACGTGGTTGTGAGCGCGGTTAGTGGGGAGAAGGGGGAAGATGACTGTAGCGGTGAAGAGACGTTAGAGACGCCGACCAGCGAGGGGACAGCAGAGAAAAGGGATTCAGGTACGGGTCATAAAGGCGGAAGGCCCTCTAACCTACAGCGCCTTAACAAGCTAGGCAGCGCAGGCTCGAATAGGAGCTTAGACGAATGGCGAATAAAAGTGAGCGCGACCAGTAGTGAGGGGGAAGAAAAAAGAAAAAGAGAGGTAGGGGACGATGAATTAGAAAGGGACAAGGAAAGCAAGAAAGTGAGGACTAAACTGACTAAACGGAAAACACTGTGAAGAGATAGGGGGGATGATGATATGAATAGGGATATGAATAGGTAGAGAAATGATGTAAGGTGGGAAATGAGAAAAGTAAGAGAAAAGTGGGAAGAGTGGGATAAACTCTGGAAAGAGGAGAAGGACAAGGTATGGGGTAAACTAGAGAGCATAGAGAATAGACAGAATGAGCATGATGAAAAGAGGAATAGTAAGATAAGTAAACAACTTAGAAATGAGGAATGAGCATATGGGAAAAGAAACAGAGGGTGCGGAAATAGAAAAAGGGAGTAATAAGAACGTGCAAAATGAGAATGCAAGATTGAAGAAGAGACTAAGTGACATTGAAAGGAGATTGGAAGGGGAAGAAAGGGGTAAGAGGAAAAATAACATAGTAGTTAATGGATTGACAATGGAGAGTGAAGCAGGGGAAGTGGAAATCGAAAATCTTCTGAAAGATATTGGAGTTCTGGTAAGGGTAGAAGGAGTTAAGAGAATAGGAGGGACGAAGGAAGGAAAAGAAGGAATGTTTATAGTAAAAGTAGGAAGTGAGGAGCAGAAAAAGAAAATTATGGAGAACAACAAATTATTTAAAGGAAGAAGGGAAAGAATTGAAGAGGATTTGACACGGAGGAAGAGGAAAAGGAGATGGCAAATACAGCAGAGGGCATGGGTAGGGAGGAAAAAGGGGCGCATGGTATGGACAGGAAGAGACAGATTATGGATAAATGGGCAGGAATGGTTCTGGGACGAGGAATTAGAAGAAATAAGGAAAAAGGGAAAAAGAGTTGAAGAAGGTAGAAAAAAGGAAGAGGCAAAAGAGGTTAGGGATCAAACAGAGGGGTTTCCAAAAAGCGAGGCGGAAGAAAAGTGAGGATAGGTGAGGGAAGGGAGGAGGAAAACATGAAAATAGCTTTCTGGAATGTGTCAGGCTTGAAGAACAAGAATGAAGGTTTTTGGCGGGAGTTAGAAAAGTGGGATGTGATTATGATGAGTGAAACCTGGGCGGATGAGAAGGATTGGAAGGGGATGAAAAGGATGTTACCTAAAGGGTATGTGTGGACAATGCAAGAAGCAAGAAAGGAACACGTTAAAGGTAGAGGGATGGGCGACATGGTCTCAGGGGAGAGAAAAGAATTGGCAGTAAAAGGGAGAACAGAGGAGGACAGGGAGGAAAAGGATGGAACAATGGTAAGAAGGATTATAATTGGAAAAGTCAAAATAGCGGTGGTTTGTGTATATAGAAGAAGAGAAGAGGAAGGTTGAAGAGTAATAAGGAGGTGGATGGAGGAAAAGAAGGAAGAGTTGGTTTTGATAGGAGGTGACTTGAATGCCTGGACGGGCGAGCAAGGGGGAGGGACTTGGGATGAAGAAAAGGAGGCCTATATAAGGAGCTCCAAACATACGAAGATAGACCGGAAGGGGAGGAGGTTACTAGACGTAATAGGAGAAACAGGATGGTTTATATGTAATGGCAATATCAAAGGAGATGAGAAAGGAGAGATCACATTTATAGGTAAGGGAAAAACAGTAATAGACTATATCCTGGCGGAAGAAAGAATGAGGAATATGATATGCAGTATGAATGTGGGGAATGAGATAGGGTCCGAGCACTTCCCAGTAATAGCTACACTGAAAGGTGGCGTCCATAAGCGCGGCAGAGGGAGAAAGGAAATAGCGGCAGAAAGGAACACGAAAATCGGAGTCTGGGGGGTAGATAGATTAAAAGAATTTAAACAAAAAATGGAAAAGGAGAATGTTAGGTATGAAAAGGAGGAGGGAGTAGACTCGTTAATTGAAAGGTTGAAAGGGTCGATTGAGAAGGTAAGGGATGAGGTAGGTACAAAAGAGTGTGTAAGAAAATGGAGGAAAGGAGAAATGGAGAAGGCGGAGTACAACAGGAGCAAAAGAGAACATGAGAGGATGCTGGAAAGGAAAAAGCAAAAGGGAAAGGAGAAATACAAGGAAGAAGTAGAAAAAGCGATCAAAGAAGGTAGGGCCTGGGATGTGATAACTATGGAAAGAGGAGGAAGAAAGGGTGTGAATGAAGAAATATAAATGGGCGAGTGGACGGATTATTTTAAGGATCTGTTAGAGGGAGAACAAAATAGGATCAAAGGGGAAAATAGAAGGATATTCCAGGGAGAAATGGAGGAAGGGAACGAAATAACAAGAGAAGAAGTGGATGAGGCGATAGATAGACTGAAAAGAAACAAGGCTACAGGAGAGGATGGTATGGAGAATGAAGCGATAAAGTATGGAGGGGAAGGGATTAGGGAAGGGATGTGGAAGATCTGCAACAATGTCTGAAAAGGAGAAGGGTGGCCGGAGGAGTGGATGACAGGGCTGGTGGTACCGCTTGTCAAGAAAGGGGAGGGTAAGAAGGTAGAAGAGTACAGAGGGATCACTCTCATGCCAGTGGGTTATAAAATATACGCAGAAATTCTAAGAAAAAGGTTATAGAATCAGATAGAAGAGAAACAAAGTATTCCACACAATCAGACGGGATTTAGAAAAGGGATGGGGACAATATATAACATTTACGTACTCAACTACTTGGTTAACAGAAACTTAGGGAGAAAAAGAGGGAAATTACTCGCCTTGTTAGTAGATTTTAAAGCAGCTTTTGACTCAGTGAATAGAAAAGTGCTATGGTAGGCAATGAAAGAGAGGGGAATAGAGGAAGGGTTGGTGGAGAGTATAAAGGAAATTTTTACTGAAACCAGGAGTAGGGTGAAGATAGGGGGGGGGAGGTTTTCTGAACAGGAAGAGGTCTAAGGCAAGGGTGACCGTTGAGTCCGCTACTATTTAATATGCTGCTGGCAGACTTAGAGGAGAAGCTAAAGGAGAAAGGGAAAGGGGGGACGATTTTGGGCAATAGCAAACTACACTCTCTAGCATACGCGGACGACGTAGTTCTATTAGCAGACGATGAGAAGGGGATGAACCTAATGATAAGAATTTTCGAAGAGTATGTGGGAACAAAAGAACTGAGGGTGAACGTAGGGAAGACTAAGGCGATGTGCTTCAGAAATAGAAACACCAAAATAGGTTACGTTTGGAAGATGAATGAACAAACAGTGGAAAATGTGAGAGTTCTGTTACTTAGGTTTTTGGTTTGAGGCAGGAGGGGGAAATGAGGTGCAGGCGAGGAAAAGAATTGAATGTGCGAGTAAAGTAATGGGCCAAGTATGGTGTATAGGAAAGATAAGGTTCAATGGCGATTGGAGAATGAGGGTTTGGTTGTTTGATGCGTTCGTATGGGCGGTGTTGTGTTATGGAGTGGAGGTCTGCGGATGGGAGGAATATAGGAAAGTGGAAAGCATGGGTGAGAGATTTCTGAGATGGGTAATAGGGGTTAGTTGGAGTTGCCCTGGATACATGTTAAGGGAAGAACTAGGAAGAGAAAAAATGGTAACTAGACAAATTAAGAGAGCCTGGAAGTTTAAAGAGAAGCTGGAAAGGGAAGAGGGGAGCAGAATAGCACAAGTATGCTTGGACGAAGTTCGGAACAAGGAGACGAGAGGCAATTTAGGAAATGCGAAATGGGAGGAAGAAAGGGACAACATGAGGAGGGCTTGTGATATACAAGAAGGGGTACTGGAGTGGGAGGACATAGAGTTAGAGCTATTAGTAAAACAAGGAGAGGAGAGATGGACCAAGATTATGGATTCGAGGTACAATAGATGCACAGACTTTTTCAATTGGCTTTTCTATAGCATTATGTTCTATGTCGCAGTTACGTTGCCCTTTATCTTCACCTCCTAATAATTCTTTAAAAGTGTCTTTTAAAACGCCTACTATCACGTCTATATCATATAGAATTTCACCTTTGCTGTTTCTCATGCTGACAAAATCTATACTTTTACTTTCTTTTATCAGTTTAAATAATAGTTTAATAATTCCTCCAAAGCTGTTTTGTATTTTCCTCTCTTCTTCTGTTCTGATTTTTTCTTTACTCTCCTTGACTAGTCGTTTAACTTTCCTCTTTTTGTCTTTGTAATCATTTTCGAGTCTATTTCTCTCCTCATCGCTAAGACCTGTGATGTTTAATGTTCTCTTGTGTGATTTTTCTTTTCTTGCTGGGCTGCTTGAATTTCCTCATTCCACCACGCATCACCAGACTTTTTTCCTACCACTTCCGTACCACACACTTCAATTGCAGTTTTAACAATGATATCCCGTAACAAAGTCCACGCGTCCTCTATATCTTTATTGCTTATAAACGCTTCCCAAGTTGCCCTATCTATGCGTTCGCTTAACTTATTTTGAAACTCTATTCGCACTTCCGGTTTCTGTAAATTTTCAATCTTTATTCGTGTTTGTTTCGTTTTTTTTTGTTCTCTTTCTTCTCCATCCCCGCCCTAAGTTTATTTTGGAGACTAAAAGGTATTGCATTCGGAACCCCTCGTGACTCTTGTATCTTTGACTAGTTCTCTTAGTCTTTCATCCGCAATAACGAAGTCAATTACACTGCGGTTATTTCCTTTACACCAGGTGTACGTGTGGATCTTTTTATGTCGAAACCAAGTATTGCTAATAAATAGGCCCTTTTCTAAGCATAAGCTAACTAGTTTTTCCCCGTTATAATTTTTTCTTGTTGGATCCCCAAAATTACCTAGCACCCTTTCTGTATCTGTATCCTGACGTTGGACGCCGACCCATCCCTTCATATCTCCTAGAAGAATTATTCTTTCACCTTGATCGCAAGTACTTATTGTATAATTTAAAGTGTCCCAGAAGGCGTCTTTGACTTTTCGCGGCTCACTGTCAACTGAGGCGTAGCACGCTATGATAAATAATCTGCTGATTCCTACCTTCATTCTAAAATAGCTTTAATAATTGAGCTGCAATATTAGAAGTTTGAGGGAGAATTTAAAAAGAATTTAGGAGTCTTTGTATTTAAAGCGTGAAGGGAAACGTCATCAGTTTAATTTTCGAGTTTTCAACCACTTTAGTATTTTTAAAGATTACCCCCCCCCCTCCTTATCCTAACATGAGTCTAAATTTTCATCAAGAAATTTCAGCATTATTTGAAGTTTTTTAGCTTTAAAAATTGTATTTCGGCAACATTATTATAAATTGGTATGAAAGAAAAACTCATCTTTTAAAATAGGCTGCAGACAGACTCTTCTATTCTATGTCCGAAATATGATACAGTATAATACAATATCATATGATATGATGCAGTATGACACAATATGATACATCCTAATACAATGCGATACAATATCATCTAATATGATGGATTATGATACAGTATCATACGATATGATGCAATACAATAAATATGATACAGTATGATACAATATCATATGATATCATACAATATGATACAACATAATATAATATGATGCAGTGCGATACAATACGAAACAATATCATACAATATGATACTGTATGATATGATATACAGCATGCTGTACTAAGTTACACAGCTGATGAAACTGATTATACATATAACTGACATTGAATAATATAACTGTTTTCAATACAATTACTTATTCATTTCGGACCTACTCCCACATAGTCTGATTAATTCGAGTACTATTTCAACTATTTCTATTATTTTACAGGATCTTACAAAATATTAGAAAAAATTCGAGTCTTTTTAAAGATATTTAGAACTTTTAGAAGTTTGGAAGAAATCAAAAACTATTTGATAAATTTTCGGAAATGTTTCTACGTCTTAAAATACTTTTTAATCTATTCAAAGCCTCTTAAAATCTCAGAAATATTGTTAACTGACACGAATTTTTGTTAAAATGTTGAAAAATCATCAAAAATGTAATAAAATTGCCAAATCTTCCACATTTTCCCACAAATTTTAAGAAAATTTGTTTATTCTCTTGAAACCTGTCAAAATTCTGTTGAAGATTCTGAAGTTTTTGTTTGAATTCTTTAAAAATCTCCATTTTGTAAAATCTTTTAAAGTTTAAAATTCTTTTTGAATCTGTTCAAATCTTATAAATATTTCTTGAATTTACTCGATTTTTTTTTATTGTTTGTATGTATACCATGAAGCCATTTCCCTTTCAGGGTAGGCGTGACACTACCCAATTCGGGTAGTGTTTCTAGGTGGATAGTTTTCTTGTAGTTATAAATAACTACAAGTTTGGACCCACCACACCCATAATATGCCAACAGCACACAGTATTCTCGAATGGTCACCCATCCAAGTACTAACCGCGCCCAACGCTGCTTAACTTCAGTGATCTGACGAGAACTGGTTTTTTCAGCGTGGCATGGCTAAAAAGCGTAAATTAAAATATTTTGCTTTAAAATATTCTACACTATTTTTCGAAATTTTAGGATATCGTTTAAAATGTTTTGAAATCTTTTTCAATTTTTTTTAAAGTATATTTTTCAAAATAAAAAATCATTCAAAATTTCCCCAAGAATCTGAAGAAAATTCATTTTTTTAATCTTTTCAGAATTTCTAAACCTTCTAATCTTTTAAAATTATTCAAATTTTTTCTGAATTTCTTTCAAATTCTGCAAAATGAAAAAAATTGCCTCAAAATCTTTCAGATTCTTCTTTGACAATTTTAGAACTCTTTTGAAATGTTTTGAAATATGTCTAAATATCCGCTTTAAATTAATTTTTTAGAATAAGAAATCATTTTAAGTTTTCTTAAAAACCTAATGATTTTCTTTTTCATTTTCTTGAAACTTTAAAATTTTTTTAAAATATCTTTGTAAGTTTTAATTCTTTTTTAATCGTTTTAAATCTTCTAAATATCTCTTAAACTTACACAGACTTTTTCTAAAATGATCTAATATGGCAAAATTGCAAAATTTTGCTTTAAAATCTTTTACACTCTTTTTAAAAATTATAGGAAATAATTGAAAATATTTTTAATCTTTTTCAATTTTCTCTTAGAATTCATTTAAAAAAATCATTTGAAATTTTCCCATGAATCTTAAGAACATTTTGTTCATTCTATTGACACCCTGCCAAATTCAGTTTACCTAAAAATTGTTTAAATCCTGAAAAATAGAAAATGTCTTGAAGTCTTCCATATTCGTTTTCCACACAAGCTTTTCATTTTTTTGTCGAATTCCGCGAAATAAGTTTTTGCCCATAATTTAATTTTTCTTATCTCTATGAAAATGTAAAAAAGTTTACAAATTATAGTGTGGTAGCAAAATGTTAAGAACAGAATTATTTCCCAATACTAAGCAATTATTTACAATTTAAATTTTCTCGTTTTCGACCACAATGTGTTCAACATTTTCGAGATGTATAGTAACATCGCTTTTTCTAAATAGGACATGCAATTAAAAAACTTACGTAATCGGGTCAAAAATACCCTCTCCCCCTCCCCCACACGTAAAATACCGTAACGAAACAAGAACCCCCTCGCCCCTTTTTAATGTTACGTAATACGTGAACGATCCCCAACTCAAATGCACGCAACCAACACCAAAATCAAATGAACGCAATCAACTAAGCGAACCCAAACGAAAGTATCCAACACATCTAATCGAAACGAACGTAAGCAACAAATTCAATCCAACCCGACCGAACGAACGCAAGCAGCATAACCAAACCACCAAGATCAAAGAATCTAAGAGACCCAATCCAACCCAAACGAACGTAACTAAGATACCAAATCCAACCAAAATGAACATAAACAACATAACAAACCTAAACAACTCAAAGCGTACTAACCAAACAAAACAAACCGACCGTTTGTCTTTTTTATAATTCTTCGTCAATGCATCGGCATCTAGCGCGAATCGAAAAATTTGTTTCAAAATAATCGTACGTATTTTTTAATGGAGAATCTGAATGTGCAATACAAAATATAGGTTCCCATTTGAAATTCTGAAGTTACCCCCCTCCCGACCCGAGGGGGTGACGTGTGAGGTAAATTTTTTCGCAATGCTGTACATTTATTTTCTATACACACTGTTCTAGACCATTGTGTTACAAACACACGCATCTTCAGATTTCTAGGCGTGGTTCCCACGCATATTCAGTCAGTCATTAGGCAAAACTGGGCTTGACACACGAGAGACTTATGTGTGTAATTTTTCGGACGGTTCTTTTGAATCTCAAAGTTCCTGATCAAGTTTTTATATTTGTAGTCTCACGAATGCAATCAAGTACAGGTTTATCGTCAATGCGTCTCATCACTCTCTTCCAGTCTACTGAGCTAAGTTATTTTTAGAGCCTGAATCCAAAACAAATCCTTTCACGCATAATTCCTGTTCAATTCGTGAGTTCAATCAAAATGAATCCGCGGTTCATCAGGGCCTATTCTTCAATCAATCTCAATCTCTGTGTCAATACAAAAGATTTCCAACCAGGGTTCCTAAGCCAGGCGTAACTCCGAGTTTTGAATCTGTGTGTTTTAATTCGAATAATTACAAGGTTCATCCAACCAAACTTTTTAATCTAAGTGAATTAACACCAAACCGAAAAACACCATTTAGTCATTCTCAAATCCGTGCGTCCAGCTGGTTATACCATACGGCACGAAATAAGCTAAATTAAATTAGGCTGTCTTAAGAAAGTTACCGATAGTTACCACATTTGACCAAAATTAAACCGTAAATTGCTGCAAATTTCCAAAAATTTGGGATATTTTCGATAAATTATCGTAACTTATCGGTCGACATTTATGGAGACCTTTTTAAGTCTCTCAAACCAACATCAAGCCGCGTCTATCCGTGAGTTTAATCCGAAAACCTATTTCATCCTATTCAATCTGTCCGCCTAATCCCGGTGCTCATCTGAAAACCCTCATTAATCCTTCTCAATCCGTGCATCAACATTATCTTCAATCCGAATTAATCTGAACCCACATTTCAAGCTTTTTTAATCCATTCATCCAATCCGAAGGAATACGACTCAGATTAGCTCGGAATAATTTGGAGAGGAAACCTTGGTTCTCGGTTTATTTCTAATTCATTTGAATAGGAATTAAACTGATTGTTCAGAATATACATCTGGAAATAAGATAGATTCAGACGGATAGTAATTTATTGATCCGATACTTTCACCAGGTATGTGTAAGATGATATTGAAAGTTAGAGTCCCCCTGCATGCAGTGTCAGAATCGTTCAATAGGAATAATACTTACGTAATCTTGAAAGTGAACTGTGGAACCTTTCATCAAGCACAAAATACCGATTACACCAGCTCCGCATCCTAAGTCCAAGACTTTTTTATTTTTAAAGGAATATTTTTGTTCTAATAAATATCTTACCAAATCGTAAGTACACTCCCAAACTTTTAGTCCACCTAAAAAATAAATGTATTATGTTGCATCTTGATACATGAAGCTTTATACCATTAAGCCATTTCCCTTACAGGTTAGGCGTTACACTACCCGATTCGGGTAGTGTTTCTAGGTGGATAGTTTCTTGTAGTAAATAACTACAAGTGTGGGCTCACCAACCACACATGGTAACAATATCGAAAAAAGTTTAATTCGTTTAATTTAACGTCCCCGCGCACGATATATTGAAGATGATTGCAAATAAATTTATGGAATTGTAGGGCTTCTTTTCACAACTAATGCCTTCAAACTGACACATGGATTTCCAAAAATATTCATTACATTTTTTACCACTTTTGTAATGCTCGACATCTCCGTTCAATATGAGTCTATGTGCTGATAGCGCCCTGTATGAGACTATTCCCTATGCTTATACACAGCGCATAGTCTGATACACGGCGCACAGTGGGACGAAAATGGGTTGCCAGGTTCAAAAATCCGTCTAGAACGCATTTCGCAACCAAATGAGACAAATAAAAGTGCAAAATACTTGCAAAGGGTTCTACTTTAGCGCATCACTGCCAGAAAGTTGCGAAATTGCTTTTCTAACCTCCAAATTTGACACCAAAATTGCGAAAAAATTCTCCATCAAAACTTGTTTGTACAACGAAGTCAATAACTGAAAAATTGATTCATTTAATCATCAATTATGTACCTGAATAGTCTGATTCATGTGTTTGATTCATCAATACTTCTGACCTATATCCCCATAGTTCGATTAACATAACCTCAAAAGCAAAAAAGTGTGTATTAATGCAAAATTTCATACCCATATATTTTTTGGAGTAAATTGGAGTAAAATCTAGAACTCTGAGTTTATCAGGCTACTGATTACGTTTTTTCGAAAAAAAAAAACAATTTGCAAAATAATCGATTTAATATACAGTAGAATAAAAAATGATTATATCTTTTGGAAAAGCTTCCGTTTGTGAAAGTTATCGAACGAAAGTGATGAAGACATTGACTGAAATTTACTTTATTCTACTGTATATTAAATCGATTATTTGGCAAATTGTTTTTTTCCCCCGAAAAAACGTAATCAGTAGCCTGATAAACTCAGAGAGACCCTGAGATAGGTGGTTACAGTTTGCGACAGACTCAATACGATGATCCGGCGAAAGTCTCATGCACCCTGAGGACACGGAGCGACCCAAGGACGACCGCCTTCTGCATCTTCCCCGCAAGTGTCCTAACATTTCATTGATACGCAGGGATGCTCTATTTCGCTAGGAGCGTTTGGCAGAGTGGTGCCAGGGCAAATACTAAAGAGTGACACAGATGATAATGAGGCACTCTTAGTTCCGCATTGTGCCTTTAGATGTACGTTGTTCCCGCATGAGATGGACAACTAGATAGCATGTGTCTTAGATGCTCCGGGTGTGCATGACACGCTCTACAGCTATCATCGGGAATGTCATGGCTCAAACGGTAGCGGAGGTATGCTAAGGTGAAAATGACACCGTCTTGACACGCTAAAATGAAACCGTCTTGACACGCTAAAATGAAACCCTCCGTGCATTTTTCTCACTCCCGACATTGAAGTCAAGGCCAAGTGTTTCAGAAGCCTCCTGCGCTGCTTTGTACAGAAACGCTCCTTTGACCACTTCTTCGTCTTTCCTGACCATTTTAAGAAGAGGGTCTCGTCCATTTGCGACTACATGTGCTGTACCCAGAATAATCCTGTTGTGAAGACATTAAAGATTCAGTATTCTGCGACCACCTTGACGGCGTGAGATGTCAAGTAGCGGAACCGAAGACTTAAGGTGCATGCTTTTGTTCATGTGCATAACCTTTCGTGACCCGATATCGAGAGTCTGAGCTCGTCCTTCGTCCATGGAACCACTCCAAATGAATAGAGTATTACCGGGCCAGCAAGCATGTTCATTGCAGATACTTTGTTCCTAGCCGACAGTTCAAAAGACCAAATCTGTCGGATGAGACGTTCGTATATTCATCGGAGAGTATCCTTTATAGATGTCACGTCCTGAATGCGGCTCTGCGGCACGCCCAGATATGTAAAGGACTCTCCAGCGCCAAGGTGTCGTATAGCGCTTCTCTCAGGAGCTCAGGGTTCTTCGGGAATGCCTATCAGTTTTCCTTGCATCAAATTAACCTTTGCGCATTTTTCTAACTCAAACTTCTATGTCAGGACAGGACACGCTGATAGGCTGCTGCGTCTTTGCAGATGCACCTGTCAATTAGCAGGTTCACTCGGTAGCCTGCTAGACCTTTTTTCGAGCCACGTTGTTCGTTCATTTCTTTCCACAGAGGTTCAATACTTCGAACAATTCTGTTGTTTAGGACAGCTGTGAAGATTGTATACAGCTTGTTCAAACAAGTTATTGGCCTGTAATTCCCTGGGGCGGACAAGTCTCCTTTTTCGGGTAGGAGTATAGTGCGTCCCAACGGAAGCCACTGCGGAATGGGCGTTTCCAACTTTAAATATAAGGTGAATATGTGGGCCAAATGTTGGTGTGCAGACGTAAACATCTTTCAACATAAGTTCTTCATACAATCTGGTCCTGCAGCGGAAAAGTTCTTCGTGCCTCTAAGTGCTTTTTTTACCTCTTCGGCTGTGAATGATGGACATTCCTCCTCAGATGTTATGAGGTTGTCGCAAAACTCCTTGAAGCGGATGATATAATCAGCATCTTTTTTCAACTCCAGTGTTTTCGGGATTTTGTATATCTCTCTCCAAAAAGTCTCTATCTTGTTGGGCTGGGTGATTTTTGACAGGAACAGGGAGATCGCTGAAGAGGCGCGATGGGTCAGCGAGAAACTGTTGATTCTCCATAACCCATCTCTCCCTCTTCTACATTTTCCTCCTTGCGTCAAATAACACCCGTATTTTGTCAACAATATTCTGCTTGATTGTTAGCAGCTTTGACTTGTTCCGCGTGTGATTGTAGATCCTCAGTTCGTGGGCGAACTTTCGAACCCTTTCCGTGAACGGTCTACCAGATGTTATGTCTTTTGGCCTTTTGTCTTTTGTCGGTTTTAGCCTTCGATTTGAATCAGCCAAAGCTCTCGCAGCACCATAAACTGAACAATTGACGGTACAGAGGTCGGACTCCTCCGAGATATCCTCACGAAAGAGGCATCCATTTCTGCCAGATCTTGGAGCTTAGGACAGACATTCCCAACTCGGGGAAATTTCCTTCAGGAACACATGTTCCGCGTCCACCACTCCTTCTCCTAGAGAGCGGGAGTGGTGGTAGAAGAATTTTAATAGTAACGAAAGTCTTAATTATTTAATTGCAGTATATTTACATTTTTTTGAATGAATGTAATTGAAAAGAGAAGTTCACAAAGTGTTTCTTGATTGTACATTATTGAAGATTTTAATATCACAGTTTTGGTTGGCTGGTACTTTTGAAAGTCTAACAATATATTTACATTATGCAATGGTATAATAATAATATGATATACTATATGTTTCTGTTTCACTTTCTGATATATGCTGGTGCCAAAATTGGGCAATGATCTACCGTAGCCTTTTTGAGTTTTGCGCCTATTCCTAATATATAAGTTGGGTGGACTAATGATATACAATACATGCTGGACTACTATTAGACCAATGTTAAGAACTGGTTCTTTCATATTCTATGAACCTAATACCATAATAATACTCGGTGGTATGACAAAGATAAGTTACATTGAGGCTTGCATAGAATATTTTTAGTTATTTATTATTCTTCGTTCATCGCCGTATGTCGCATAATCCGCAGATTTCCGGCGCTTGAATTTTCTTTTGAATATTATATTTAATATTTAATTAAACATATCAGAATTTATTAATACTGAATAGGAATGAGATTTTATAACTATATTTCAATTCTATAACTTACCTTTCTACGTTGTGCATAATGCTAATAGATTGTTATACTGCAAGAAGTATCAGCCAACATTTGCGTATATTATACATACAATGTAAAAATGGTGATATTAAAATATTCAATAATGTACAACAAAGAAACACTTTGCGAGCTTCTCTTTTCAATTACATTCATTGAAAAGAAATGTAAACATACTGCAATAAAATAATTAAGACTTAAATTACTATTAAAATTTTATGTTGAAAAGTCAGTCGCCCCCAAGCACCCCGAAAGATATTTCGTATCTACGGTGCAGCGTACATCACAGAGGAGAGATTATCGCACGCGTCTACCACCACTCCCGCTCTCTAGGAGAAAGAGTGGTGGACGCGGAATATGTGTTCCCGAAGGAAATTTCCCCGAGTTGAGCATGTCTGGCTTAGGAGAAAGCTGGATTTCAATGTTCCTCCTTGTCCTGAAATCGCGATTATCTCTCAGAAGGTGCCTGCTTTCCACAGTTGGTCTTAATTTCGCTTCCTCATCTTCGTCTGCAGCTTGTTCAAGCAGCGGTTGCGGAAGCGCTCTGCGTACATATCCATTTTTCGAGAGGTAGAAAGCTTGATTTTGCAATGACTGATGTGTGCTGAAGCTCAAGGTGTTTCTGGCACCACCGAGTGTTCATGCGCTCCCTCCATAAAGCCTCCGTGAACAGGGATAATGATGGCATCGTAGCAGTCCAGCATGTCATCTTTGAGTTGATTCGGCCACTCAATGTGGGCGTTTCGCCAGTTCGCCGTCAGGTTTCCATCTACATTATTTTCAGCACCCCGAACTCTAGGGTGATCGGCACTATTTGCCGACCCATTGTTCTTGTATTTGTATTTGTATTTATTTATGAAAAGTTCCTAGGGCTAAATAGCCCTATAAGGAACAGGTGATACATATTACAATTAAAATGTGACGGCGATCAATTTGACGATTGAAATCAAAAATAAGTATTTAACAAGAGTAAAGAAATAAACTATAATACACATAATTAGATATAGGATATCAACAAAAGGATACTCAAAATATACATACGCAATTATACATACTTAATAGTGAACACGCGTTCATATACACACTTATATATATTTTTAATTAAGGATTTAAGTGTTACCAATGTGTGATTTCGAGGGTAGGATTTGATATGTTAAATAAGTAACCGAAAAGGAGTTTTCTAAAGACAAATAGTGAAGGTGCATTTCTAATGCTTATAGGTAGTTTGTTCCAAAGGCGAGCACCACGAATAACAGAAGACCTTTGCATTTTACACGTGCGGTGTGGCTGAATTTTTAGTACTGTTTTCCTTTCACGGAGTTTGGAATGTGTTGGTTGATCTTTGTCAATAAAATGGAAGAGATTAAGAAGATAGTGCGGAGCTTCATTACTGAATAGGCTATAAAGTAAATTACCCATAAAAAATTGTCTTCTTTTGGCGACGTTAAAGAGTCCTGCTCTTTCTCTATACTGAGTAATATGTTCACTTTTGGGGATGTTATAGATGAACCGAATGCAAGCATTAAGCGTACGCTCAAGCTTAGCATTTAGCTCATCAGTAATATCGTCATATACTACACAACCGTAGTCAAAGAAAGGAAGGATGAGGCTTTTAACTAGAAGGATACGCGTTGAAGTAGGAAGTGATTCTTTATTCCTGTTAAGCTGTTGGAGGACTCTAAAGGTTTTCCTTGAAATATCCGCAACTTGTTCATTCCAAGTAAGAGAGCGATTAAGAATATAGCCTAAATCTTTCACAGATTCCATGAAGGGGATGAGACGTCCATCGATCAAGAGAGGAGGTAGGGTTGCAATTGTTTCAAGTGATGGAGAGGAAGAAGGTCCTATGATTATGGCCATAGTTTTAGCAGGGTTTAGAGTGAGGCCACTTGTCAAGGCACACTGCACCACTAGATCAATATCCGCCTGTACCTTTTTAAATAAGCTCTTAAGATTGGCAATAGGCCCGGAAAGGTAAAGCTTAAAGTCATCAGCATATTTGTGATAGTTGCAATGACGAAGTTCGCTACCAAGTTCAGAGGTATAAATATTAAATAAAGTGGGTGCAAGTGTAGAACCCTGAGGGACACCACTCTTAACCTCCCCACAATCAGACCGGTCGCCATTGCTAATTTGTACTCTTTCAGAGCGAGAACTAAGATATGATTCAAACCATTTAACAACCATATTCGACAGGTGAAGTGATTTAAGCCTAGTCAATAGTAGATTATGGTTAACTGTATCAAACGCCTTAGAAAAATCAAAAAGGACAACAACCGTTATTTCCCTCCTATCAATTGCAAGTTTAAGGTCAGAAGTTACTTTAAGTGAAGCTGTAAGTGTACTATGCCTTGCACGGAACCCGGATTGCATTGGGTCCATTAAATTGTTTGTTTCAATGTGAGCAGTAAGTTGCTGATGGACAATACGTTCGAAAGGTTTGGACAAAGCACATAAGATAGATATAGGACGAAAGTCTTTGGGAGAGGTAGGGTTAGATATTTTAGGAACAGGGCGAATAATCGCCTCTTTCCAGGCATCAGGAAATATTCCCACCTGCAGAGATGCATTGTAGATGTGCAAGAGAATAGGGCCAATGACTGGTAAAGCAAGGCGAATCATTTTAATTGAAATACCGTCAGATCCTTGAGCATTTGATTTTACCTCGAAGAGTTTTTTAAGTAGGGTTTCTTGCGATATGTCAGAAAAGAATAACTTCGTATCATCAAAAGTAGAGGGAACTGAGGACAGGGAAGGAGTGCTGCTTGCAAGGAGTCTGGATTTTGTAGTAAAAGCTGTCAAAAGGTCTGCAGGGGAAAAATTGTTATCAGGAGCCAAGTGTTTGGAAGGAATAAGTCCAAGCCGTCTTAAGAGAAGCCAAATGTTTTCATTTTTATTTCTATTTTTGATAGAGTTGTAATTATATTGATTGTATGAATCCCGGATTTTGGTTTGTACTAAGTTTCTCAATTTACGAAATTCGGCTTGAATAATACTATTTTTAGTTCTTTTAGCCAATCTACGTTTTTTCTCTCTTTCTTTTATTAAATCTTTGATATAAGAAGTGATCCAAGGAGTGGACTTCTTCTTTGCTTTAAGGGTATGGAGAGGCGCAAAATTATCAAAGGCTGAAGATAAAAATGAAGTCAGACAAATCACCTTTCTATTTATATCCTTTTCAGTAAAAATGCTATTCCAGTCATAAGTAGAGAGGTGTTCAAGAAATTCAGTTTCATTTATATTTTTAAGATTGCGTATGGACAGAGGAGTTACACTAGAGGAGGGATTAAAGGAGAACTGGTATTGGATGCTGATAAGATCATGGTTTGAGAGAAATGAGATTGAGTGTTAAGTAGAAGAAATCACCTTGTCTAAATCGTCAACAATCATCAAGTCAATCCTTGTACTAGAATGAACAGTGTGGTGAGTGGTATCATGGGGAACTATAGATAATCCGGCTGAGAACACTACTGATTTTAAATAGTGAGTTAAATTGTTGGTAGCATTAAGATTTGTGTTTAGGTCACCGGTGAGTACAATGTTATTATAATTGGGTATAAGGTCAAATATGTCAGTCTCAAGTTCCCTGTCATAGGAGGCGTTAGGAGGTTTGTAAATTACACCCACCAACACACTGTCCTGAGGCGACGATACCTTGATAAAAAGGTACTCAGCAGTAGGGTAATTGGCAAGAGGACCCACTCTCACCTGTATACCCTTTAAGCTGTCATGAATATAGAGACAGACCCCACCTCCTCTTCTCCCATCTCTATCTCTGCGAAAAAGTGTGTAATGATCAAGTGCTACGAGGCTCGAAGAAAGATTAGGCGTGAGCCAGGTCTCGGATACGGCTATAATATGATAGGAACAGGACATAAAGTGATGTTTAAATTCAAGGTAATGGGCAGGTAAAGACTGAGCGTTAACGTGACAAATATTCAAAGTTTCCATTGAGAGAGTGATAGATAAAGTTCAAGTATAGTTAAATATTGAAGTGTCTGAAATACGTAAATTAGTTGAAAATACCTTTCCGTGAAACTAAAGTAACAGAGAGTAATAACCAACAAAATCCAGTTCACTTGATTACATTTGAAAACAGGGAATAAGGCACATAAAGAATTAAAATTTAGAAAAGCAATAAGCACTATAAAGCTCGTGATGTATAAAAATAGTATAAGAAAGGTCAATTTGTAGAGGCAGTACAAGGCTGAATTAGCGCAGTAAAAAATACAAAATTGTTGAATTTTAACTTCAAACGGCACAGTGTCCAGAATGGCCAGCATGCAGCAATATTTAAAATAAAACAGATATTTACCTATGTAGAAGTAGCATAAACGATAGAGTAGTGCTAATGATCGACTATAAAAAATTATCAAATACATAATGGACCTAGAGAGTAGTTGCTATTGTAGTCCTTCAAGAGATTGGATGTTCGACAGGTGTATTCGTGGCGAGCTATCCTCCTTACGGCAGAAAATTTTTCCGCCAGCAATCCACAAGTATTTGATTTTTTTTTCTCTACGAAGACCGAGAGCGATGGCATAAATCCTTCTATTCAGTGGTGTTAATGCCTCACGAAGGTAAATAAATCGCTTTTCGTTGGCAGTCCATCCCATGTTCAAAGTAGAGAAGTCTCTCTTAACCTTACGTCTTGCAATAAATTCATCCCGTAGATCTTGTCTGCCAAATTTGGCTACAATGATCGGGGGGGTGGAGGAATTACTCAAAGAAGGTGCTTTTATAATTCTATATACTTTGACAACGTCATCCTTACGAATATTTACATCTAGAGCCCTGGCGACAGATTCAATGGAGGCCATGAGGTCTTCATTCGGCTTTATGGGGAGACCATGAATTTCCAGCGTCGTATTGAGAGCCGCTTGCTCATTGACATTGAGCGCGTGCTCAAGAGTCACCACTTTGGCTTTCAAATCTTTAGCTTCCTTCTTGACAAGTTCAATTTCCTCATTTTGCACTTTGGAGCCGGATTCCAATGAGTCGATACGCCTAGAGTTATTTAAAAGTTCATTCTTAATTTCCGAAAGAGTGGAATTAAGTTGGTCATTAAATTCTAGTTGACGTGTTTCAAATTCGCTGAATCTTGCCAAAATCTCACGTGACTGCGCAAGCGCTTCACTTTGGCCGTCAGAGACCACTTTGCGCAAGAGTTCGGCGAGGCCAGAGGGTAGAGTACCTGCATTTTCCGAGGCAGCAACGGAGGAGGGAGTGGGGGGTACAATACATGCACCATCAACATCCTGCAAAGAAGTGGTCCCAGGGTTCGCACCTGAATTGCCAGACACTGCCGCAGAGGTGGCACTAGTTGACAATGGAGAACATAATTTGCAGACATAGTCCATTTGACCCTTTTTAAGTTTTTCAAAAGATTTTTTTGAGATTCCGAAATTAGCACAGGCCAAATGCACTAGAATCCCACACTTAACACAAGCGAGAACTTCTGATTCCCCTCTAGATATAACTATCTTACACTCCGAACACGCACCCATAGTTCTGCAGGAAAGAAAACCGTTACAGTTACGTATAAACAAAAGTGCAAAAACAAGAAACAATTAAGTGAGTTGAAACAAAGTCACAATGCTTTATAGTACAACCCACCGACACTTTCACGAAATACAAATTTTTATGTAATTAAACACTTAAAATCTTGTATAAACACAAAAAACTGAAGAGCGGCAAATTTACACGTCCGTATCCGATCGCCATGACAGGTAGTCGAGCCCCGCATGCAAGGATAAGGCTGCATACTCTAAGTGGTCGCCCGGTATCGCTAAGTCAGCGTTCAAGACACCTCGTCCAGGTGCCAATCAGCTTTCGGCACGGTTTTTACACTTCCGCTTGGGTGTTATTCCTTCGGGGACCACCCTGGACAATTGCCCGCGGCTGCTGATTAATTATTGTAACCATATTCAGCAGAAAAACCCTGGTACAGGGAACTTCTATCCGCAACCCGAGGACGCGTTCGGTGGCTTTGTCATAGGTCGTTCAGTTCGATTCCGGTTATGTATTTGGTTTTGGTTTTGATTCCTTCGGAATCGAACCGAAGACCTATGACAAAGCCAGCGGAAGCGTCCTCGGATTGCGGATAGAGGGTAAATGTACAAAGGGTATCTGCTGAATATGGTTACCGTGCAACCGTTAATGGTTAATGTGGCAACCGTGCCGAAAGCTGAATGGCACCTGGGTGAGGTGTCTTAAATGGTGACACTGGGATACCAGGCGACCGCTTCTTATGTCAAGAAGTTAGCAGCGATAGGTGCAGAGAGTGTCATTCACACGCTGAGTACCTAGAACACATACTATCTGGGTGCCCCGCCCATGCGGGAACGACGTATATCTACAGACATAATGTGGCCCTATGAGTTCTTTATAACCATCTTTGACGCTCATACGGTGTTGGCCGCGACCCTGCCCTGCCGAACGCTCCAAGGGAGATAGAGTCAATTGTCCAAAACGAGAAGTGCCAAATTTTCTGGAAAAACTATTTTCGGGCAGCAGTATCCGTTGCACACGCGAGGCCTGACATCGTTCTCCAAGACTTCGAGAAACGAACTATATTCGTGATAGAATTCTCGGCTCCTTCCGAATACAACATCACTGCCAAGGAGATGGAAAAGGAAAAGGAGGAGAGATATCAAGACCTTAAAAGGGAGCTACAACGACTGTACCCAAAATATTCGTTCAAAGTAATTGCCCGTATGATCTAAGGAAAGCAAAAGTTAACTCCTTTGACAAGGGTTGATCTTCTACATTCCTTTAAAAGTTTTTGTGCATTTTCTAATCAACCAAGTGGTGGGTGTGCCAGTCATGCACATCCTAAGTACCTAGGACACATATTATCCAGGTGTCCCACTCACGCGGGTGCGACGTATCTCTACAGACAAAGTGCGGTCCTAAGGGCACTTTACCATCCTCTTGACTCTCTTCCGGTGTGGGCCTCCAATGCACGCTTGAGGCCTGACATTGTTCTCCAAACCTTCGAGAAAAAAACTTCAACCGTGATCAAAATTTCGGCTCCAGCCGACCACAAAATCACACTCAATTAGCAAGAAAAGAAAGTGAGGTAGTGAGATCTCAGAAAGGAACTGCCACAATTGATCCCGGTGTATACAGTTAAAATGATTGTCCTTGTGGTCGGTTCTCTCGGAGATGCGAAGCTATCGCTGGTTTGTAATATCGAAGCCATACCCGCGTGCCAAAAACATGCCAAGGCATGTGCGTAATGGATGCGGAGAGACATCATTCTTGGGTAGCTTCGTGTCCTCAAGACACACGAGAGTTTCGCCAGCATGTCGTTGTGATTTCGTCGTGCCAAGTGGCCAACCGTCTCGCGGTCGTGAAACGTGGACATCAGTGTGATTCACCGCTGTTGTACTGGAAGCTAGTGTCAATTTCATGGATTGTGTTTGCTCCCAGGGGACGCCTGCGATGGCTGTTTAACCTATTTTTTCAAATATATATAAGAAGGTTACATAACACCGCCTTTTTGGATATAGTTTCGTCCTTAAAACTTAAAAATTAACCTTTTTTAATTTGTATAGGCTGAACAGCTGTCGTTGACTGTACAGTATAGGTTACTACATGAGGTTGGTAATCCACTTTATTTTTTAAACAGAAAAGATATATTCTTTTAGGTATATTTTTTATGTCTTTCAATATTTTACATTTAAGAGTACTGGCTCCAAGGCCTCAAATTTGAATTGCCTTATATTACTCCATAAATAATAGAATTATATCTTTTTTAGATAATGAGGGCCTATTCCTGTTTTAAATCAAATCTGTATTCCGAGTGAAAAAGTAGTTAATTTCAATGGTTTTTGTGTAAAACGTTTTATTTTAATATAACCCGAGCATCCAAAAAACTTCGATTAGATTAATTGATGCTCCTGAATCAGCTTATAGTTGATATTGTTCTCCGTCTCGGTAACTTCCTCGATAAGGTCGTATAGATTTAGCTGAGGTTGTCTTTGTGGATTTGGGTGTACTGAAAATTGTGTGGCTTTACACAACATTGATTTGCCAAATATCCGAATTTTCCGCATGCGTGGAATTTCATTTCTAATCGATCGGTCAAAGGTGCATTTTGATTTCGTATTTGGCCTTGATGGAAAAGTTATTTGTTGGTGTACGTGATGTGCAAATTCAGGTACAGAATTAATTAATGATAGGCGAATTGGTTGCGCTTCACGTAACCACATGTCAGTTTCTATTGCTTAATTAAGAGCTTAACTTAAATTAGAACGCTTTGGGGTCTTAACTTGAAGTCCAATTTCCCGTTTTAAGTTTAAGAAGTATTCTGTTAGACAATCTTTATCTTCCATCATCAAAGCAATTTCCTTTCCATTGAATGAAAATGTTGTGCTCCTTCCGTTTGACCTTGATTTACGTTTTTCGATTTAGACCATAATGCTGAAACCAATGTCATCGTGTCCTTCAATTTCTTTTAAGATTCTTATTATATATTTGGCCTGTAGAAAGTCAATACTGCGCTGGTATTGAACTGTTTCGAATTCACGCTCTCGGTCGATCATATCGTGGAGTGGTCTAGCGGGTGGTGCACATGCTTCTGTAGGGTGAATAGCTCGTTTATCCTTTTCATCTTCTTCCTCATTTTCTTCATCATCTGTGATTTCCAGATTTTTAATGGATTTGTCAGTCACATTATCACCTTTAAAATCTAATGAACGTCCAATTTTTTGTACCTCTAGCATTCTGATATCATTTTCATTCGATAGTTTCGATACATTTGTTTCTATTTCATCCATTTTTGTAATCGCTCATCTTAATTTACCTCTTGACGGCACTTGAAACACTCTAAAGCTGACTTGCACTAGTAGCATACATTTTCGTAAAGTACATGGATGACCTTATGCTCGCGATGATTAGTGTAGACGCAGAGGTACCTAGGAGAATTGCGTTGTGCGAGAGATATTGGCAGAAGTGTGATGTAAAAGGTGACAGAGCTCACGGTGTCGCCCTGAAAGACGTCAGTCCGATTCGCTCGTCGCCATCCGCACCTCGGCGCTCAATTCAATGTAAGACACGGCGCGAGGCGCCGAGGTGTGAGAGTGCAAAAGTGCGCGCACAATTCGAGCAAAAAAAAATTCGCACGATGACTGACAGAAAGGCGAAGTTTGATTATTAAAACAAAACAAAAAACAACCCTTACACGAATATTTAGAGTGAAGTCATAACCGACGGATACTAGAATATTTCTAGAGATTCAGTCCTGTAAGGGCTGCTTTTGATACAACAACAAAAAACAACGACCAAAATGAAATGACTCTCAAAAAGTTGTTAGGGATCATGATTTTAATTTCAACTGTCATACTTAAGGAAATGAAATTATTTCGGAGAATAATCAGAACATACTAATTCCTTTAGTGAATCTAAATTTACATTGAGAGTTATAAGACACTTTTTTCCATCGCAATCCTAGGAAGATCAAATATTTTTTGCAATAGTCCAGTTTATTGGACCTCATCATTTTTTATCAACTCGATAAATATGAGGAGTTACCCCTGTAGATACACCGATTAAAAACTTGAAAGTCTGCTAAAAATTTTGTTTCCAAACTTACTGAGCAAGATTGTGCAATATCCAAAATGATAAAAGATTTTGGCCCTACTGATTTTTTCATTAATTCAAGGACCCGGGGGATGATGTTGAAACATCCTTAGGAAATAACCTAGCTGTAATATCGATCGAAATTCTATTTGAGGGTTGTTATAAATATTTGCTCACTTTCTACTATGAAAGATCGACAAATTTCCGAAGTGATAAAAGTTTTTGTCTCCAGGGATTTTTTCATCAACTCAATGACCAGGGCCGAGACTCTTGGTCTGAATTTTAACAGCAGAAGTGAGGAAAGTGTATTACTCCATCTAGATGCTTCACTTCTAAAAGCCGAAGTAAAGAAAGCAGGGGTAGAAAAATCCCTCCAACAGCTACTCGACAAGAAAATGCAAGGAAACTTTCACAGAAATGTATAAAAACAGTCCTTGTCGAAGGAGAAAACTTTTGCATTCCTCAGATCATGAGGGCTTAATTCAGGTACAGAGGATTTCATTTTTGCATGCCAGGACGGTGTCATTTCCACCTTAGTATACCATGACCGCATTTTATGTCAAGAAGTTTTATGTTCAAGAAGATAAACACGCAGAGTATCTGGAACACATACTATCCGGGTGTCCTACTCAAGCGGGAACGATGTGTCTCTACAGACATAATTCGGGCCTAAGAGTGCTTTATTACCATCTTTTTCGCTCTTACGGTGATGTCCGCGACCCTGCCCTGCCAAACGCTCCGGGGGAGATAGAGTGAATTGTCCAGCGCGAGATGTGCCAAATTATCTGGAACAACGATTTTCGGACGAATTCTCGGCTCCACCGAATACAACATCACTGCCAAGGAGACCGTGTCTCAGTTCACCGTTTCGATACTCCATGATTTCGCGGAATTCAACTACAGAGCTTAGCTTAATTTATTATGGTGAATTTTTCGTAAGAATGACGTGTAGGAAACAACTGATTATTTTTATGTGCCAGTGTGGGGGGGAGGGGGGAGTACCATTCAGAAATATTGGGGTGTAGGGCAAACGACTGAATTTTCGGTAAATGATAACATATCTCAAATTAAGGAACACATTTCACTAAATGGTTGAGATAACAGTTTTGTTTTTAGAAAACAACTAATTAATTTTCTAGGGCAATAGGGGGGTGTGGGAACAATTCAAAAAAGTCAAGCTATGGGGCAAACGACCAAAAAATCCACAAAAATCATATCACGGACTATTCACGAAATCAGATCATACAAAGAATTCACAAAGAATCATGTCATAGAAAAATGCACAAGAATTATATCACAGTAAAAATATGCACAAAATCAGATCACAAAAATTGCACAATGTCAGAGTATACCTTGTTGGATTCAAAAGATTCCATCCTGGGAAACCTCGTGGCCACGTGGCAAACTTAACCTCAAAAACAATTATATGAGCTTCCTGGTCAACTAAAACAAACAGGATTTTATTTAATATTACTGGCTGATTCACAGAGCACAAAAAATGTCCTTCTTTCTCTGGGGGTATCCTGGACGACCTGGTCTGGGCTCTTGGAGAAACAGCGAAAACCTTTAGCACTGACACAACTTGGTACCTACTACCGTAAAGAGGCAAATAAGACTGCGACTACTAACTCCCTTGAGAATTTATAACCTTTCCTAACCTACGTCGTGTCTGTGTTGCACCTCTCTGATTGGTCGGAATTCGGCCACTTCCACAACGTCGCGTGGACAAAAGTAAAACTAAAGCAAGGTCGTGCGATGTAAAACGATACACGCATTTTTGATTTTATTACTTAAATTCTCGTTGTTGCTTGCCTTAATTTAAGAAATGTAACCCATTATCTTACTCTCCGAAAACGCCGTTCGAACATTTACAAACTAACGGGCTCATTTATAACAATTTAAAATCTTGCACCGTGATTGTAAATTCGGAGTATTGACGATACGGGCCTAAGCTGTAGAGTTACCACGCGTATAGCTGCTGCTATCAACGGTATGGTTTTCTCACTGGAATCGCCTTAAATTCAGATGAAATAGATGTTGTGTTGATCGAGGAATTCTGGAACTTTCTGGAACAATCCAGATCTTGTAGGAAATCCAGAAGACTTCCTGCCAATATATGTAAGGGCTTCCCAGTAATATTTTCAGATGTTAGGTTGGCAGTAGCGTCTTATGGTGGAACTGGCGGGAGAATTGAAATGGTAGAGTCAAGGTTTTAGTAGTACCAGCGAGTTGGCTGAGTCTTTCCGGCGTCCCGTAGATTCTCAACCTCCTGCGACGTCCCACGATGATGATGTTGACTCCGAGAAGGGGTGGTTCATATACAGGAAAAATAATAATTCGGAACGAATCAGCGATAAGGAATTAAATTACAAAGTAGATCGGAGCGAAGAAGGACCAAGAGAGGACCGAGCCAGGTCTTCATCCGAAAGTGGTTAGCAACGTTCTGGACAACTAAATACTTTCTTCTGCTCTAGGCAAGCAAAACCTCCAGCAAAGATTTATGGGACACGAGGCTCCAAGATTGATTCACAAGTAAATGTTAAATGAAAAAGGATTTTTAAAAAAATTGCAACTAATAATTATAAAATTACAACATTTATTCAGGATTACCAATTTCTACACTAACGGAAACCTACTTATTGTTATTTTAATATCTTATATAAGAAAATAAAACTTTCCAATTATCAACAAAAAATTATTAATAGTTGAGCGATGTTATTTGTCTGTGTAATATAATAAATTATAAAATAAATAGTTAGATGTTACAGTCCAAACTCCGAGCATTGTCGTTTTCGGGGCTGTAGGGGAGTATAATTCCAAGAAACCATAAACTCTCACTCTAAACGCGTTCACGCTCGAATGCGTGGAGGAGAGGAATGCAGCTGACAAACTCCGAGCATTGCCGCGCGTCGGTTAGGTTAAAAATCTATCTCGAAAATCGTTTTATGTACGTAGTGTACGTACATGTGTACAAAAGTAATTCATATTGATTTCTTATATGTATAACAAAATGAAAAAAAATGTTGACTGAAAAACTTCAAAATTTTGGCCGTAAAAAAAACCTTCAGATTCGGCCGTTTCTCTCCAGGAAATCCTCGGGGCGTTAGCTATGAAATTCATCGGTCGCCAGCGACGCTAAAGTGGGGATAGCGCTCGAGCGAGAACCCGGGCAAGCGGCAATGCTCGGGGCGGCAATGCTCGGAGTTTGGACTGTAAATGACATACTTCAAACCATAGAAAAGGATCTAGATGTTGTTGAAGATCCTTTATTTCCAATTTGTCGACGCTTCGAGCACATAATGTTCTCCTCATCAGGACAGAGTCAATCAATTAAAAAAGTTCCATTCAATTCAATTCCAAGTCAAGTTTTTTTTGCAAAAATTGTGTCAGAGAAACATGCTAAACTCTCAACCTCTATCTCCTTTTCTCACTGTGCTGTGAAAAACAATAAAAAAATTGAATTTAAATGTGAAATTAAGTCAAAATTACAAATTGTTAAATTTTAGACATAACGACAAAAGTAAGCTTAAGAAATTTAAAATGATGTATATTTGTCCAATTATTTAAATTTCTTCTCTTAAGATTATTAATAGAAGAAAACGGTAATCTTCATTGATTACAAATTGATCCAATCAATTGTTAAAGTTATTAAATAAATTAATAATAAACTTTTGTGAAAAGGAGATAAAACTTGCGTTTGCTCAATTTTTCACATACAATGCGAGAATTGAATTGAATTTATTGGGAATTTTTTAATTTATTGACTCTGTCCTGATGAGGAGAACATAATGTGCCCGAAACTTCGACAAACTGGAAATAAAGGATGTTCAACAAGATCTAGATTCTTTTCTATGGTCTGAAGTAAGTCATTTAATATCTAACTATTTAATTTTTAACACATTAATACTGTTTTTTTTTTGTTGATTGTTCTTAAGGTACTCTAAGGGGCGGGATATAACGGTGAATGCGATGATGACGACTACTATGAGGGCGATGATCAGGGGAACGTTGATGACGACTAGGGAAGCGACTAAGAAGACGACTACGGCATCTGTGAATCAGAATCGGGATCGAAGTCAGAAGTTATATAGGGCTTGAGGTCTTCTAACTGAATTTTACTGATTTTATTATTCGATAAACTACTGATTTCATAAACGGTAGGGGACAAGACCTTAGAGATTCGATGCGGTCCGACGAACTTAGAATTGAGCTTAGCAGCTATTTGTTTCTTTTTGGATGATGGATGTAGTGACTAGCCTATTTTTGGAAGTGCTATCGAGATTCTTGTCTTTCATAATTTGTAACTTCAACATTGAGGGTCTAAGATTTACTGTCTTTTTGTCTCCGCAAAAAATTAATGGGCTTAGGGTCGCGACCAAGTTTTGAAAAGGTGGGGGTAGTTTTTAAGGTAGTGTGATAGGCGGTGTTATAAGCAAAACGAAAATCAGACACATGTTCATCCCAGGAGCGATGGTTCTTGTTCATATATGACACTATATTATTTCTTTCAATATTCAATTAACCCGCTCAACGGAGTTGGCTTGTAGTTTGTATGGAGGGGTAGCAGAGTGTAAAATATTGAATTCCTGAGATCTTAGAATGAATCGCAAAGGAACACACTCAAAACACTTCGTAAACAAGTCCTGGATTACGAGCACAACCTAAATCCTGACTTACTTTGGAGAAACAGTCCCATTATATCCGCGGCTATGGCAATTAAGGGCTGTTCTACTACGCACTGACCCATAAATCCCGCGGGTGCCTTCTGATCTACCATGCAAGCTTGGCAAATTTCGCATTTACGGACATAGTCGGCTACATCTCTATAAAATCCCTGCCAAAAACAATCTGAGGCAATCCTCATATACGTTTTTTGAGTGCCTAGATGACCAGCTTGGGCTTCATCATGGGCTTCTTCTGGGATCACTTCGCGCTCATCGTCGCTTGGGACGAGACAAATCCCGGACTAAGGTTGAAATGACGGGGTCGGGTCGATAATGTGAAGTTTATTTTCTGAAACTTTCCACGTAGGAAATTTTTCCGGAAAATCGGTTACGGCAAGGAAACGACGCAAATAGCAAGAGGGTCTGAGGTTTCTCAGGAGGTGGATAGTTTCTATAGGGTCTACATGTATCCTGATAGGGCATCGGGAACGTAACGTACTTTCTATGTACTATTTTATAATCATACTCGAGTAACGATAATGCCCACCTCGCGAGGCTACCAGTTGGATTTTTAAGATCATGCAGTCAACGCAAACTACTATGGTCTGTGATGACCGTGAAATGGTAGCCCTCTGAATAGGCACGAAACTTTTGAATGATCCATATAACGGCAAGACATTCTTTTTCCGCAGTGCTATATTGTTGTTCTACTACTATTAGAGACGTACTAGCGTATGATATGACATATTCTATTCCCTCGAAAGTTTGCGTTAATACAGCACCTAATCCGGTAGTGCCAGCGTCAGTTTGCAGTTCAAAAGGAACCTCGAAGTTAGGACAAGCTAACACAGGGGCATCGGTTAAACATGTTCTAGTTTGTTCGAAAGCCAGTTGTTGATCCTCTGTCCATGTCCATCGTTGATCCCTTCGGAGCAACTTCGTTAAGGGTGAAGCTAAGGTAACATAATCTGGGATGAATCTACGGTACCATGATGCCATTCCTAAGGAACGTCTGATTTATTTTAAATTTCGGGGGACAGGGTACTCTAAAATGGGTGCTCCTTTTTTCTGGAACGACCTATGGACCTCTTTCATTTACTAAGTAGCCTAAATATCGGACCTGTGACACGCAACATTTGTTAGGATTTATTTTCATTCCAGAATCTCTCATTTTACCTTGTACTTTAGTAAGCCACTCGAAATGCACTTCAAAAGTTTCCGTTACGATTATTATATTGTCCAGATAGGCGAAGCGATGGGGTTCCATGTCAGGGCCAATCAGGCGATCTAGTAATCTCTGGAAAGTTACAGGGGGATTTGTGAGACCGAAGGGCATTCATTTAAAGTGAAAAAGCCCACGGCCTGGTACTGTGAATCCGATATTTTCACGACCTTCTAACTCCAGCGAAATTTAAAGGAAGCCTTTAAATAAATCTAATTTAGATATATCTAAATTTACGAAACTTGTCTAATACTCCGTTCATCTGTGGAAGGGGGTAAGCATCCTTTTTTGTAACGAATCCACACTTAGAAATACGTACCCACGTGAGCCGGACGCAAGGTCACGCATCGTACCTCCTAAACAAAGGGTCCTACGACGAAAATAAACTTATTTTCGAACTCTCGAATAATTAAATTACCAATTAAAATTTCAATAAAAATATTAAATTTAAATTGGAACTTCAAACCGAGAAACCAAAACGGACACATATGCAGGGTGCCCTATCTATACGAATTTCAACGTGATTTAAAATAAATGAAACTCAGTTCAAGTACAGTCTAGAAAATAATGGCTATTCCCACCAACACACAAAGCGATCAGGATAGCTTGGACTTGAAAGGTGCGGCTGCATTCCCAATCCAAAATATTATTTCTAATAATGTCACACCCCAATGAATAGCAATAGTTCAAACAAAGACAGGTTGAATCAAAGAACATATACCGAACCAACTCAAATTCAAAATAACCAACCCCGACTCCACGACATTACTCAAATTTCAAACAGAAACTTCGACCCAACAAACAATACCTTCTTTTGGGTTAACGAAGATATACCTACAATAGGGGCGTCAGTCTCAAGAAATAATTTGAGGAAGCGCACAATACAATGAATTTATGAACAAACAGAGGGAAAGATTTTTAAGAGAAAAGGAAGAAAGGGCAAACAATTTAAGGCTTAGATTAGATCCGTCAGCTTAAAGCTCTTTCGAAAGCAGAACAGAAATTTTAAGACCTACCTACAGGAAAAATAAAAGCGAATTTCGAAATAGACAGTCAGTTTAATTTGATTTAGGGAAACAATTAAAAGAACCCAATCAATTTTCTCAGAATCATACTGAAAACCGTAGCCAAACAAGAACTAATAATTCAAAATTAGATACTGTTGACAGTGTACCACTAGATGACAGAATTAACTCAAGACATTCACTCATACTTAACAAAAATTAGGAAACTATTTACAACACTATATCCTATGAAAAGTCCCATATCCATTTAGCCCATATGCGTAATAAATTTAAAAGTGGTACTATTTCTTGTGCGTGTTCCCTAGCAAATTATGTATAAAAATTTATTAAACCCAAAAATCCGCGGAATTCTTTTCAATTCTTACGTTTTGGATATTCATGCATCGCCTTAATTTTGGCAGGATCTGGTTTGATTCCGACTGGCGTTAAAATATGGCCTAAAGTTTGACTTCTGATCGGAAAATTCCGATTTCTCAAAATGTAATGTTATATTGTGATCTTCTAGAAGCTGAAATAATAATTTCAATTATTTCAGATGCTGCGATGTACTTTGTGAGGCACATAACGTATCATCAATAAAAGTAAGAACAAAGTTTCCTAACCCATTTAGAACAAAATACAAAGCTCTAAACAACGCAGATGTACTTGTTTTTAAATCGAAAGGTGTGACGCAGAAGTAATAACACTTTCCCTCATATAAGAAAGCTGTATATTTCATAGACTCGGGATGCAATGATACTTGTCAAAAGCTACTCTTTGAATCTAAAGTTGACACTACTTGAGTTCCTGCACATCTTTGAAATAAAACTTCAGTTGGCTCTGCGCATTCCTAATCATTTATCATTATTTCGTTTAATTTTCTAGCATCTCTAGCATCTAAACAAAGTCTTATCAAATCATCTTTTTTTATAGTGACGACTAAATTCATCCTGGCCATTATCATAAGTTTCAATTGTATTAATTTCCTTTATAACGTTTGGAAAATTTTCTTCTAGTTCTAAATATTTCCCTAAACATTCTATGTATCTTTCTTGTTGGACAGTTTCCGCATCCATTATTATGCGAATTCTTTTTATATCTTCTTCTAACAGTTTAATTTTAATCTATTTATTTTTATCTTTTAATTTGATAATATTATTTTTTAAATCTATTTTACTTTTTAATCTTTTTAAAAAGTCCACTCCAATAATACATTCTTTGTTAAGTCTAGGAATAATCAGAAAAACGTAAGAACTTTCCCAGTCGCCCATTTTGAATTTTGCATAAATTTGATGTTTTAATTTTATAGGTCTTGCCCAAGTTGCACCAACAATTGTAAATCCTACAATTGGTAAAAATTCTTTGTCTACCGTATTATCATAATTTTCTAAAAGTTCACCCTTCATATCTAAAGATAGAGGCTTTTTTAAATATTATTTATATGTATTTTCCACGACTTCTATAACTCTAGTCTGTTTAGTTATATTATTTTGTGGTGGATTATTTCAATGAGTATTATAAACGCCTTTTTTAATTTGCAATTGATCATTCGTATCTCTAGGCGATTTTACTTGATTTGCATAATTAGGATTTCGCTTGTATATAAACATCATCCTCTACTCGTCCATTTACATAATTTTGCTGCGATGCATTTCTATTGTTTTGATCGCCGGAGTTTTTATTATTTTGGAAGCCATTTTTCTGTTGATAACGCCTTTGAGATTGATAATTATACGGAGCTTTATTTCGATCATTATAATCTGGATATGTACCACGATTTCGCGAATTTTCAGAATAAAAACTTGATCGATTTGGATTATTAAAAGGACTATTTCTCTGATTAGCGCTGTTGTTTGGATTAAAATATCCTTGATTATGATAATTCTTATGTTGATAATTATTATATGCCCGCCCTGAATAATAATTATTTCCTAATCGACTATTATCCTGCCTCATGTATTGATCATTATTTCGATATCGAAGTGGATTATTTGTTTCAAATCATTCTTACGATCTGGCAACCCTTCTTGATTTTGATCAGAGTTTTTGTAAATTATTTCCACCTCCCCTATTGTTTCTTATATTTCGATTATAGCGATTAAATGTACCAAAATAATTTTGCTGATGAACGCTATTCTACGGGGATCATAACCTCCCATACTATTTATTGAGCCTGCTTAATCGAAAGTCTCTAATAGTTCAATAAATTTACGAAAAATTTATTTATTTATTATATATATATATATATATATATATATATATATATATAATATTTATTTATTATTCATATTATTTATCAAAATGTCTCGATAATCTAGAGACGATTTCACCCTCAGATGGAGGTGGTACTAAATCTTTAGCATTGTTTATCATTTTAATAGCATATGCAGATTTTGATAATCTTCCTTGACAAAAACCATATTGAAGATCAGTACTAATTTGAAAACGAATACTATAATTCCGGAAATTTGCAATGAATTTTTCTCTGAATGTAAATGCACTTTCACCTGGAGTAGCAACGAGATTCCACCATTCTCTGGTGATACCTTCTAAGCATGAATGTACTACGAAATTAACATCGTCCCTTCGAACGTCTATCGCTCTAATATATTTATCAAACTCGCTAAGAAACATCATGGGTCTTTCTTTACTTGATCCTGCAATTTTTGATACCGGATAATTTTTAAGCCATGGGATTTTAATATTTGTAAAACGTCTCACTTAAATTACAATGTTAATTAAATGCATTTTAATCTTCTCGCACAACGAGATGTTTATAATGGGACAAATTGCAAAGTCGTTACGAGGAAAATTAATTGCGAATGAAACAAAAAGATGCAACCATGCACAATAAAGTCTTCATCGAAAGATGAAGTACAGAATCATTACAAAAATTGCATATACTAATTAAAAAGAAATAATCCCAAAACTTACGTCTAACTATCCAAATTCTAACGAATTTGGATAGTCTAGTAGACACAACTTTCATTCAAGCAGAAGGATCCGTTTGAGAGTGGCGTCCCTTGAATGACGCTTAGTCCATTCAAAATGTTGTCTTCAATGACAGATAGACCAAGGAGGGACCAGGCACATCTTACCCTGTAGACGCTCGAGTAAGAAGTGAATAAGTAGCGATGTCATAATAGGTGTGAAATATAATAGGTGCTATTCTCCACGCTATTCTCACTCCACAATTTTTTGAAGATATAACCTCCAGGAGTAATTTTTCGTGAAAAATTGTTCTAAAAAAATATTTCATTTTTCATTTTCGCAGAAATATCTAATTTCCTTATTAATCTCAGATAAAAGTTAAGTTCTTATGAGATAAAACTGACTTTATTATCTGTAAATCTTTAGAAACAAAATCCAATGCTGTGGATAGACAAGCTTTTTTAAATTAGTTCAAGCTGGGTATACACTGTGAAGCTTTAACATTTTCCTATATTCACAGGGCTACTGAAAATTTTTATTTTAAATGAATTTTCTGAAACAATGCCCCACAATTTTCATGTTCGTTTATTAAAAAAAAAACAAAAAAACATAGGCACCCTCAAACAATAGAAAAACTGAGGAAAGTCCCTTTTGTAGGTTTCATGTTCTCCTTTTCTCAGTCATCGCCATCTGCACCTGCAATTCCTGTATCTCTAGAGCTATCGACATCTTCACCTGCAAATCCTGCAGGAATTAAAGAGAAAGCCTTGGAAATTAATGGTGAAGATATTTATCGAGCACTCCAATTGTATTCTGATAAAAAGAAGACGGTTATTGGTTTTCACAAAACTTGCAAAAGAAATTATGAAAACAAACACATCCTCACTAGTAAAACCAAGGAATAAACAGATTCGCATATCAAACGAAGTAATCATGACATTTCTTATGAAGAAGTCTGCAGTTTTATAAAAACCAATGTCAATGAAAACAAGAATGCATACTTTTTGAGTTTTTTGTGAACTTTATACGTCAATCGTTTGAGCACGATGGATGCACAAGACTTAGACTCCCTTCCACTTTTTAAAACGCACTATTTGGAAAGTAAATTATTGAACAGATTTAATAAAAAAATTAGCATCATAGAAGTAAGTCCACGCAAAAAGATGATTAAATCTTCTTCCTACACTTTGCCAGAAGATTATAACTTTGAAGAATTCAATACCACTGACGTTGATCAGAGAGCAGTCCTTATTTTGAGAATGAAAATTTTAGGGATTGAGAAAAAAAGTTGCAAGACAAATAAACTTCAGCGAATTTGATGAGGGGAAATTTTCGGTTCCAGATATTCTCAAAAAATGTTATCTGATGCTACAAGTCGAAGAATTATAAACCGAATCAACATTTGCGGCTACGTCTCGTTCTCAAATCTGTCCGGAAGACATCATCTTCGGTATCGTCGGTATCATCTTTTAAAATATTGACAATAATGCGGTTATTTAGAAAGAATTAATAGAAATTGATGATAGTACGGATTCAAGTGTTGCTGAAGTACAAGGCATAAAGAAAAGAAGAAGGAGTGTTGATACCATACTTCCCGAAGTATAATCTTATTCTACAAAACTTAAAGTAATAGAAGCTTTGGAAACTATTGATTCTGATTCAAGACATTTGTCATCAACTTATGATAATAGTGTATCGCAGCAAATTATTTTGTCTGGATGTTATGTCACTCATTATAAATTCCTAATACACCCATGTGGGTAGATTTTCAAAGTTTGATACAAAAAGATCATTCATGCAAACAAGAAGTTTCATATTTAACTGCTATAAATTTATGATCAACCAACAGAAGGAGATGAACTGATGCAGTATTTAACGAATGTTCAAAAGCAGATATCACCAAATCCCACTGTAGATGATAAACGCGTTCTACAGTTTCAAAAATATGAAACTTACCGAGAAGAAACAGAGAATGGCGCACATGGCAAGATCGCTCAATTCTATATGATTTATATCGATTTAGTAGGTTACTTTTTGAGATTAAACTTGAGTATTCGCACGGCAGACCTTGAGCAATTTAAATATATTTTTCCTACAGTTTCTAATTTGTTTTTTGTATTCAACCACCCTAATTACGCACGTTGGTTGGTCAAACACCACGATAATCTCATAACAATCGGTTAGAGTCATCCTGGGTTGAAAGAGTTGCTTGGAAACAGAGGTTTTTTTGTGTCAAGAGAACACACAAATCATTTTCGAGGCAGGCGGTTGATTTTACCTTGGTGACATAGTCAATTTTTTACTCAACATTCGAAAGACTGGAAATGAACTCCGTGAAATATTTATTTCATAATGTGACCTTGACAAAAATCGATTTGAAAAATCAATTAAAAGATCGGAATGCTTGGCATCAGCAAATAAACTGAAAAAGAGAAAGGTTGCAGAGCCAGGAAAAGTGCAAGAAATAGCCATTCAGGGAAATCTGTTTAGAAGACTTTTGAGAGTTTCACTTGAGCAAAAAGTAGAGTTGAGGAAAGTCCTACAATATCCGTGACAAATATAACTTCGTCATTGTGCCACGTAGATGGATCGATCTGCAAAACGGACAAGTCAATATTATTGAAGATGTTGGAAGAAAATATCACTATTTCATAGCCAGAAAATGTTGATATTGTCATAATTGATGGATTTTTCATGCTCTACTTCATGGAAGATATACCAAAAACATTTGGTAATATTTTAAGGAAAATATTATAAACAATCCTAAAGTATGATGCGAAGGAAATTGTTCTGGTATACGATCGTTACTTCAGCCCGTGCATAAAAGATAACGAACACTACCAGCAACTATTGCGAGCTTCCTACATTAAGAACATTTGGAGAAATGCCTATTGTCAGCATTCAACTGATTTATTGCAAGCCGATTACGAATAACCCAGATAACAATGTGCACGCACAATGATGGCGTATTGACTCGCAAGCGTGTGGATTATCCCGCACGCCGCGCCATCACCCGAGCAGACATATGCGTCCTCAATTGCGACGCATATCGCTCGCACGTGTGAAGGTCGCACGCATGACGGTGATATGCGAGTTTCAAAATTCATGCCGGATTTAAAAATATATTATTGTAAATATTATTATTAAATGAAAATGGGAATAATTGCAATAAAAACAAATATTTTTTATAACAAGTGTTTCATACAATTTGAGATCTATAATAGCAGAACAGGCTATAACAATACGATATCATTACATACTATCTGCTTAAGCATTATATAACCCAATATTATAAATTAATTGAAACGTATTAACGCATTAAACTCTAACATATATTGATTATAATACACGCTTATCTCTTGAAGTATAGATATAACAAAAGAATGCAAATGGTAACTTTTATATTTAAATACCTGCATCGGTTGATTATTATTAAAAATCATACAAAAATTGAATAAAATGATTTAAATGGACTTAATTTGCTTAAATTAATTACAGTGTCGAGTTACATAGAAATGTCAGATGAATAATAAGCTCGATATTTTAATCAATTCAAGCGAAAGTAGTCGATTTAAATTTATGTCTTATATTTTTTAAGATTTGTAATAATAAATTAGTCTCACATAGTCACTTATTTGAGCGTATACAATATAACTTTAGTAATTTTTTATATCATATAATACAGAAAATGAATCCTTTTAAATCCCAGGGGACCTTGAAGATATAATTTTTTTCAAATTAATTAGAACATTTTGATTCCAATAATCAAATACCACTTTTCCACCTACTACCGATTTCCAAAACGGCAGGATGTGGCAAAGTTGCCTTTTATTATTTGGAGGAAAAAGGCGTAATTACATTTTAGAAAATTATATCTTCAGAGTACTCTGTGGTTTAAAAGGATTTTATTTTTATGTATTATATTGTATAAAAGCTTCCGAAAGTTATTATATATTTACAACAAGTTAATAATGGAGACTACTTTTTATTAACCCTTAAAGTTATCCCCTCTCTGTGATAACATACAGAATGAGGGGGGTCGCTGAAGACCCCAGCAGAAATTTCTTTATTGTAACAAGGATTTTTAATATTTTTGCACGAAAATTTTGTTGGATACACTTTTTTATATCCGTTAAAAGATAAAACTAGTTAATATATATTTGTTTAATTTTACCATATGAAAAAAATTAAAAACTAAAAAAAAATGGAAAAATGACTCTTCGATTAAAAAAAGGTTGGATTTAAAAGACCCCAGGGATAACTTTAAGGGTTAAAATTCATAAAAAATATATAATACAATAATTTAGATGGACAAAATTCGCTTAAATCGGTTAAAATGTCGAATTCAATGAAAAGACAACTTTTGCACCTCTCGAAATAGGTAGGGGGTAGAAACGTTGTCTTTTATTATTGGAATCAGAAATTTCGAATTAAATTTCAACAAAAATTTGATATATTTACGTTGCCCTTGTCTTTTGATTATGTACTTACGAAATAAACATTATTTTTAATTGAACTTTGGTTTATATAAAGCTTTTCAGACACGATGACTTAACTTATTTTCTTGTGGTTATTATAACGCACTACGAATTGAACAATATCATTAATTACAACTTTTTGTATAGACATTTTTTAGCACGATGATTTAGCCACGGGAGCAGTAACAGGGTGGCCCTTTTAGTTGAGGGAAAAATTCCCGGTTCTTTTCCCGGTTGACAAAAATTTTTCCCGGTCATTGAAATTTAGATTCGAACTATTAGAGCTAACCATTTTTTCATTTGAATTTATTAACTGCAAATTAAAACACTCAAAAGTTTCAATTGAACAATTTTAAATTAAATGCCGCTAAACTGCAAAATAAATTTTGGTTAACTTTTATAAATTGTACAGTTCAAAGATTCGATAAATATAAATCTACGCTATCATTTTCAATGCTCTCAATTAAAGAATGAATAAAAAAATTGGTAAATTTTCAAAATTATATCATGTTAAGCAATTTTAAGTTAGAAACATTAAAAATTGAAAGAGCACAATTATTTAAAAGCTGAACACTCTTTAGATTAGAAGTAAAATTATTTTAATTTCAAGTCGTTACAAATTAATAATTATTCAATTGCTATTCATACATAAAAATTTGTTTTGAAATTTTTAAAAATATTCTTTTAATTTTTTTTTATTTAAAATAAAAAATCACTTTAAACCTTCTTAGGAATTATAAAAACATTTTTTTATTATCTTGAAACCTTTCAAATTCCTCAAAGCTTCAAAATGTTATTTTGAAATCTTGAAAAATCTATATTTTGTTTTGAATCCTTTGAAATCTTTTAAAGTTCAAAATTAAGTTTTAATTTTTTTTTAAATTTCTAAATATCTACTTAGCCTACTAGAATTTGTTCTAACTGAATAATTGTTTAACTATTATATACATACAAAAATCACACACTAATTACGATTCATCGTCCCCAAAGGAACCATCTTCATCAGACAGGTTGCTGTCTTCACCCCGATCCTTCAGTGATTCCAGAGCTTCGATTCGTTCCATTAAATCCTCCTCATTCCCTTCCAATGCCGCTTGAGTTTTTTGAAAGTTGTTCATATTACGGCATCGTTGTTTAGTAGTCCACAAAACCTCTAGCATTTCAGTCTTAGAGTTTACTTTTTCCTCCGGATCTTCGGATTGGGAACACTTCTGAGCTGAAAAATGGAATAGTTAAACTTTCAATTTAAAAAATTAATTTCCAACAAGAAAAAACGAATTTTCACTAAATTCGTTAAATTCTCAATCAATAAGATGACTTTTCAAGTAAATGATAAATCTTCGATCGAATTAATGTATTTTTAACAAATTAGTTCAATTTTGAATCCAGTAGTTGAGTTTTCAACAAAAAAGGCGTATTTCCAACTAAATAGTTGAACCATAAAAAAAATGAATTTTCAGCCAAACAGTTGCATTTTTAATCAAAAAGATGAATTTTCAACGAAGAAGATTAATTGTCAACCATGAAGATTAATTTTCAACCCGAAAAGTTAAATGGTAAAAAAGCACATGAATTCTCAACAACAAAAAATATTTTCAACCAAAAATGGCATAATTAAAATTTTAGTTACAAAAAATTATTTGTAGACCAAAAAAGAAACGAATTTTCAACACAAAAAGACGAATTATCAACGAAATGCATTAATTTTCAACTAAATAGTTGAATCATAACAAAGATATATTAATTTTCAACCAAACAGTTTTCAGCTAATAATGGAATAGTTAAATTTTCAGTCAAACAAATTATTTTTCAACCAAAAAAAAAAACGAATTGTCAACAAAATCGTTAAACTTGCAACCACAAAATTTACTTTCCAACTAAATAATGAATCTTCTACCCAAAAAATGAGTTTTTAACTTAGTTAATTTTTCAATCCAAAAAGACGAATATTTTCCATAAAACAATCGTAAACAAAATAAGGTTATGTTTGCACTTACCGCACGTATATATATACAAGCTATATATTTAATCAGCACCGCAGAACACTCCTTAAAAGCATCCGTGATAAAACCAGCAGGATATATGAGTTAAAACACATAAAACAATTAAAACACTGCGATAATTTTGCAAAAACACCGCAGACACAGAGAAAAAGAAGCCGAAAACTGGAACATACACGACACACACGAGCGTGGTAGCGTGCTGACAGTTGACAGACTTGTTGGACATGCGCGTCGGCGGCGGCGGCTACGCCATCATCCAACACCTAAGCGCGCTTTCTAAATTTCTTATCTCAGCTTGAAATTATTAAATTATTATTAAATTTATTTTTTATTTAATTATTATTAAATTATTAAAATCATCAAAACGGATTAAAATTCAATTACAAATTACGGCTAAATTAAAGTATTGAAAAAATATTAAAAATGGGAAAATGTTAACTAAAATCCCATGCAATCTCGTGTACCATATTGTAATATTAAGAAATTTAAATTAAAAATAAAGTTTAAAATTACAGTTTTAAAGTAAATAAAACACATAGAAGATTATATTAAAATTGTACAATCACGCGTTTTAGGCGGTCCTTTTACGGAGCAAAATTTCAAAGTTCCAAATATTTTTTCTAACTAATTATAACTCCGATTGACTTTGTACTTTGCCTTTAATTTTTTTTGTCCAAATTAATTTTCCATAAAAAAAAGAAAGTAATTTTTATATTTGTACAAAATAATTAATAATCCCCCCCCCCCCGCTATTTTTTTGGCAAAATTAATTTGGACATTAACAAAATTTGGAAGTCAGAAACGAAGTCAATGGGAGTTGTAGTTAGAAAAAGTATTTGGAACATTTTCAAATTATGCTTCGTGAAAAAGGAGCCTAATAATAATTTTTTCAATAAACAATATCTAGGATTGAACTAGGATCTAATTAGATTATTATTATGGAATGATTTATTAATTATCTGCAGGATGGACGCACGAGTGCGTCGCAGACAGGCTGTCATACGCAATCATACGTGAAGTACGTCGTGATGGCGATATGAGACGCATTGCGCACGCACTCTACCTACCCATCACAGCATTGCAACAGGTGCTGGCAGCATGCATGCGTAATGACTCGCACAGCGTGCCTCGCACGCATGCGAGTATTGTGCGTCGCACGATTGTTATTTGGGAAATGACGAAAAATGTCAATTTTTTTGGTTTCATGGAGAGTAAATGCCCACTTTTGTGAATAACGTGACAATTGAAGACAAAAAGCACAACTTATTGGGTATGCAAATTAATTTTTGTACGCACTGTGAATTGACTCATGGGTACTCTTTTTAAACGCATAAAGCTTGCTATGTGACGCATTTACATTCTATTTTTATCAACTTTCAGATGATACACAGACAAGTGATGTGGAGAAGGATGACGATTCAGAGAGATAGGTCGAATTTACACCGACGAGCGGAAGGTTAGTTTCACGCGCGTAGAACGGTTGGGAAGAGAGAAACTTTCGCCTCGGAAAGTGTGTGAAAGAAGGGTTGCCAACTTATAAAATTCGTACACTCCAGATGATGGAAAATGTCGGTAACTGTCGCTTGTGTGCATCATTACCTTTGATGACCTACGTTACCGACAGTTTCCATCAGCTGGCGTATACGAATTTTATAAGTTGACAACCCTTCTTTCACGCACTCTTCGAGGCGAAAGTTTCTCTCCCACCAACAGTTCTTCGCGCGTGAAACTAGCCTTCCGCTCGTCGGTGTAAAGCCGACCATAGAAGGATCAGGCGATGATGATTCGGAAGACGACGGAATAGCAGATGATGATCCGGATGACTAAATATATGTTTTTCGTAAACAAATAATTGCATATGCCACACATACTGAGTTTCTCGAAACTATTCTTCATTTGAATTTCTTCAATTAATATAGGGGTTAATTTTTTAACTAAATATTAGCAACAAAATGTTGTCATACTACAGTCTTAATTTCATATGACATTTATAAACATCGCATTTCTTATTTTTTTATGTTTAACGTCCAGACAGTTGTAACCTATAGGTTTATCCTACCTTTTATAAAAGTCATTCTTACCCACTTTCTCAAATAATTTACAAATTCTCGTAACAACATACTTATATTACACTCGTTGAAAAGCCATTTTACGCGAAGATCGTGGAAGAAACCGGAGAGAACGAAGACCCGTTTTCTTATAGTAGAGTGGTGACCATCAGCCAATTACGGAATTGCACGTTCAACCAGCACAAAAAGGCAGTCGAACGGGAGCAGGGTCCAACTCGGTTCGTCACTTCGGTCTCGACGCTCATATTGAGGAGGTCGTTCGTTCTTCTGCTCCGGAGGAGAGCAGTCTCGTTCTTTATAGTGACAGGGTTAATGCTTTTGCTTCTATTCAATATGATAGGAGTATCATCAAATAAGTCAAGTGTGGTTTTTCTTGGGTAGGTCAAACAAAGTGGAACCGCGTTTTGTTTGATACTAGTTTTTTTTTGTATGAAATAACATTCCTTTCTGAACCTTATGTATATAATTTTCCATTATTTCTTTTCTCAAATGATTCGTTGAACTCCATAATACAATTTTTGAAAAAGCTACCAATTGGTAACTACCGACATTCTTTCACAAATTGTGAAAGTTTTTGAATACTCATTTTGCTTTCTGTTCCTCTGGAGAAACGCGTTTCTCCTAGGGCTCGTAAGGTTATTGCGGATGACAATCTTTCCAAAAAGAGTTCCACTTTAAATTGAATTAACTCGTTGCACTGAGGTTTCTGGGGAGTGATTTTCTTATTTATGATTTTCTTTAGTAGAATTTTGAGATAATATTAAACAATTTTTAATGTTGAAGAGTATTACAAACAAAATGGTTCGTAGCACTGATTTTGTGACTACAATCAAGGATCGTCAGACTGAGGTTTGCCAGAAAATAAATAGTACATTGTGTATCGAGGGCGTAAAGAAGGCTATTTGGAAGTGTGAACTTGCCGCCTGAGCGAAGCGAGGGCGGCAGTCACACGAGACAAAATAGCCTTCTTCACATCCTCGATACACACGATACTTTTAATCGGACCTTCCTTGAGAACAAGCATGCGAAGCAGATAGAGGATGTTTGGTGTACTTGACAATTTTAGATTATAAGTCAAATAAAGAAATAGCGTAATTTACAGAAGGGAGACTGTGGGGTCCAACGATACAATTTTTATAAAGATGAAGATAATTTCCTCCATATTCTCACTTGCATGGTGCAGTGTATGTGTAGCGGGCGTAAGGGCTTATGTAGCGAGCGTAAAGTTTCATGTTGGTCCGGCGGTGGAATGCGCATATGCGAACGTACCTGGGCTGGAAGCGGCCAGATTACGCCTGCTTCACGTGCATGCTATGGCGCGTTTTCAAGGGGGGTCGACAAAAAAATATTTTTATAGTTTAAAAATTCAAACAAAGGTATAAACACCAAGAATCACCACAATTCACTATAATTTTAGCTCTTTAAGGGGATTTATTAGAATTACTAAACGGGAAATTATTTGCAGGCAGAACGCTTGGATATTTTTTCTAATTTTTTGTATGCGTCATCTAAATAGTATTCTGCTTTGCCGTACAGAGCCGGTTTGAAAAAATTGTTCCTATTTTGTTTAATAATTAAAAAGATGAGTACAATAGCAGTGACTCTTAGTTTTAGCTGTCTCTGTGTTTTCGCCGCATGGTCGTGTACCCTTGGCGAAGCTTTTTAGGCAGATACCCCGCTGCGAGTCGAATTATCCGGAACTGACGACTCTTTCATTATTATGAGATTCAGGACGGTTACAAAAAATGGAAGTATGAAAGCATATCTTAATTCAATTTCAATTAGCTGAATTAATTTACTCATATAATTGGAAGAAAGTAAAAAAAAGTTTCATGAAAATCGGTTAATATTTGCAGTATTAATGGAAATTTTCAAGTGCATACAAAAGTATAGCCATGCTAAAAAGTTGACACTTACTCCCTGAATCTGAATTAGTAGTTTTCTAGTAAGAAAATTCTGCGAAATCGTTTAACAATTCTTTTATGAAGCATTTATACTAATCTTCAGTTAGAAACTACTGATTCACTTAGGAAGGCTTAGTAATTCGAATACGAATCCTTATTAATAAATTATAAGTTTTGTACTAAAGATTGTCAGAAACGCTTACTAAAGCAGTTACTAAACGAGTTTACAATATTCCAGTAGTACAAAACTATGTCTATCCAGATGTAGAGCATATCTTTATCCTTCGGTCGATAAAAATGATCATTTTCACTTTACGCACTTGAATTTCAAATAGTGAACATTTAAATAAGATTAAAATGTGGGCATTTCCATGAAAACACAGAAATGAGACTGAGAAATTCAAATTAATCCTGACTGCTAAATAAATAGTTATAAGTCAGTAGAAAACATGGTAGTTTCTAAGTGTAAAAATGATATTGTCAAAAAAAATTTCAATATTGTATTTTAGAATGTTTAAAGTCAGTAAATGTGTAGGACGGCATTTCCATGCGTGGTGCACGGCCGCTTGTACGTCACTTTCTACTGTAATTCATCTCCTAGGATCCTTATACGTTTTCGATTTGATTTCTTAATTAAAATTTCTTATATACATTATGCAGACGATCCCGAAGCCTCCATATTTTATTTTTATTTTTGATGACTAATAGGTGTTTTTTGTATTAATGAAAGTACCGTGACGCACGGACGTTTTTAGGACATGGGTTTGCACTCCGTAGTATTTTTGGTCAAAGTTCTGCGAATTGAGATGTTTCAAAAAATTTAATATGCATAGGTATATACTGTCGGGCCCACAGAAGCATATAACCATGAGGTTTTGATTCAATGGTAATTAAAAACGAATTTACAGTTAATGTTCCCAGCTTGATGCACAAATACGAATCATGACGCACACAAGGTTTGCGATTCCCTAATGGGAATGTATTCATTACTAAAACTGCTTTAAGAAATGATAAATTTAGAACAACTTATTGACTTTTATACAAGCCAAAGTAAAAGAGTGTTATAACAAAAGTAGTAGGTTTTAATACTTATTACTAGATATTTCTAGATCTTGGATTTTGTGAATCCAAGATTTATTGCAGTCTTCTTGGTTACCCGGGTAAAAAAATTTTGGTATGGGATCGATCTAGGAAAACATCTGAGAAATCTTATGAGAGTGATTTCTCAGATAGTATAGTAAAAGTATGGTAAATGAGACTATCCCATGCTTATTCATGTACATTAGGGTGGCCCAAAAATATACATTTTGGAATTTTCGACCCGCGTAGTCGCCAAATCGTTCACTCGTGGAAACAAATAAAAACATTTTTTTTTTTTTGTTTGAAATAAAATTATTGTTAGTACGTTGTGGAGCAATTTTTGTGTCTTATGGAGTTTAACACGTAAAACGTATACTTTTTTTACTTCTTCTATTTTGTTCAAGAAATGATTAGTCAAATTTTAATATATCAACAAAGTTATAAACAAAATTTGAGAAATCTCGAAAGTTGCATAAAATCGCAATATTTGTTGACGCGCAGCGAGCCTCAGATAGGATTGTTTAACTTCAAAATTTCAAGAAGCATTTTTGAGGATATTAAGAACAGATTTATAAAAAAAAATGTTAATTATTTTTTAATTCATAGTTTTGAAGCGATTACGAAAATGAGTGAAAATGAAAAACTTCAGTCCAACAGCAGCTTTTCTCCGAGCCTGAAGAATTTATGACAGCTAAGTCGAACTGAAAGAGGCATATTGTTAGAGGCTTAGGACTTCCCGATGCAGGCTCGACCATAAAGCCCGCTACTACAGCCACAGGCCTAAACCTGTAGCCAAACGTTCACTGAAGACCGAATAATAAAACTTTCCTTTTACGTTCTATAGTTTTAAATATCTGAACTATTTAAAAAGGCACATTTTTTACAAAAGAAATTTTTATTCATATTATTGTTTATATATTAAGATTAGGATTATGTTATACAAATAATAAATGTCTGACATTTTCAGACATTTTTTATGTCCTTTAAAAAATTGTAGGTGATTCTTGTAGGTCTGGAGTAGGCCTGGACTTATTTAAAGGACAAAAAAATGTTGCGAAGTGTAATTTTTAAATGAGAGAAATTAAAAAGAAAACATTTCGTTACAAAAAAAAAAAGACTTTTTAGTGAATTAGTACAACTTTTAATCAAATAGTTGAATGTTCAACCAAAAAATACAAATTCTTAACAACAAATATAATAGTTGATATTTTAATCCAAGAAGATTTGAATTTTAAACAAAATAGTTTAATCCTCTAACAGAATCTACATTTTCTTAAAATCTTTCGGAATAATTCAAAGTTTTCCTACCTCTCATCAAAATCCTGGGAAAATTAAAAAAATTGCATTAAAATCAGAGCTTAAATAATAATTAAGATATTCTAAGTTCTTGTTTATAATTTCATTTTATTCATCTCTTTGAAAGAGTGATAAAGTTTAGAAATTATAGTGTGGTGGCAAAATGTAAAGAGCAGAATTATGTTGCAATATTAAAAGACATTTACAACTGAAATGTTCAATTTTATCAATAATGTATAGAAACATTCAGAAATAATTTTTATCATCAAATGAAATTACTTATTTGGACATTTTCCTTTACTAAATTAAGAATTTGGTTAAAGCGTTAAGAACAGTTGCCTTTATTTAAGAAGAATCATTTACAATTTCTTTTTTCTCTTTCGCAAATAAATATCTACAAGAAATAAATACTCTTGGCCCGGGTACAGATAACAATTTTTTTTATGGTCGTCTGTAATCGTTAATAACTCATGTCTTTACAGTCGGAACAAATAATCTTCAACACCTTTTTTAAGTGAATTTTCGTCACACCCTGGTACATAACTTCGATGAGCATTAACGCACCTCACTAAATACTGCAGTTGTTCTTCATTCTGAGTAAGACGTTGATTGTATTCCGATATTAAAGCTACTCCGCGTTCCGCATTATCATTTGTGACTGGCAACACGCGTATTACACAAGAAGCAACTTCGTCATCTTCCCTCGTTAACCATGTTTCGGGATCAAAATTTTAAAATTCTGCAGAAATACACAGTATGTCGAGTAATCTCGCGCTTTGCACAGTTACAAATTGATCTAGGGTTAATTCCTTGATATTTTGAAAATTATTTAAATACAGTTGTAAACGCTTTGATAGCAATTCTGTTCCCTCACACTCCTTAACGGCTACTACCATTTTCCGTTTACATTCTAGCGAGACATTTTTATCCAAAAAGGCTAAGTCTACTAGTTCTTCGCTTAGATACCAAAGATGGCCTGCAAACTTTTTTAGTGCAACATTGCAAACTTTTTCGTCTAAACCAGGACAATCGATGAGCTTTTGTAAGGAACGTAAGATCGCTGTTTGAAGCTACTTCAGGTTTGTGTGCTGTAAGCCAGGATCTTTGGTATAAAAGCACAACGAAAAGACAAACTACTCGAAGTCCATTTGCATCACTGTTAGTAAGAGTAAACTCTCCGCGAAGTAAAAAGATTTTTATAATGTAGATTGGTTTTCCCATCCATCTGGCGTGGTGAACTACACCAGGGGCTTTGAATTGAAAAGTTTCAGAAGCTTTTTCACCAAGGAATATAATTGTTAGCTCTAAAAGTTCCTTGTAATGTCCTCTTGGATGCGCTTTCTATAATTATAAAAATATTTGCAAGTCAAACACTATTATGAAATATCTTTATTTTTTTAAAGAGTTAATAACTTTGTCTAATTATGTCAACCATTAAAAATTTCAATTAAAAAAATTGTATCAGGTAAAGTTCTAGAGAAGCTTTTTCTTGTCAAAATGTTGTTAGAAGCGTCAGAAAGAAAAGTTCGATAAAAAAATAAAATGTTTGGAACAAATGCAGGTGAAATTTGTTTGATCTACAAAAGTTAGCCAATTCCGAGTAAATCGTCCAAGAATTTTGAAAGTGGTGATGATTTTGGAAATTAGAAAAAGTTTTTTATTCAATTTGGCCTTGTAGCCAAAACAATTTTTCTGCTTGAAATTGAATTTTCGCATTTTCCTCGCAAAGAATGAAAGATGCAAAAAAGAGCAAGACATATTTTTTACAAGAAAAGGGTAAAGCCCGTTTTATAAGAGATGTATCTCTTTTATATAAGCCGAAATTTAACAAAAAATAAGCTAGTAATATAAGGTTTTCTTAAAAAATCGATTTGTTATATTTTCAAAAAAATCGTCGCTATTTTCTCAATTTCGAACTTTATACCATTTTGTAGACAGACTTTGAAGGACTAAGACCTGCTTTTTCGTCCATGACACCTTAAATGAAATATTTAATTATTTATTACTGTGAAATATAAAATAAAAACGTAATTTTTGCAATAATGATCGTACCTTTAATCTGTTCAAGGCAAATTGAAGAATTATCTGCTTTTCGTTATGAAGTGCTTGGCTTACTTCAGGATGACTCATACCAGATTAAGTTGTTGACATTCAATTCTGGCCATTCTTCTTAAAATCGCTTGAAGAGCAGTACATCTGGCCCGGACGTAGGTCCCATGCAATAGTCATAAACTGCTTTTAAGGGTAATTCATGAATATAATGACGACACGCTAAGTATAACAACGACCTTCCAAGTTTGCGTTCCAAAATCGCGCACGTGCCATCGCTTGGTCCTTAATTGGAAGCCGTAGGCTCAAAGCACATGCCAACAACCTCATCCGGAATCTTTCATTCTTCAAGCAATTGAATAATGGCATTTGCTTGCGCTTCTCCGGTCCCCTTCTCAAGCTTTGGAATTCCTAGTAACTCATGCTCTACTTACTACTGCACTCGTTACTAGAACTGGGAGACAATAAACTTTTCGATGCTTGCTGTGTAATTGTGGAAGAAGTTTCCCACCCCACTGCACAATTAATTTCGTTAATTTGGTATTTGAGACATCAAAATTTGTTTTTGCAGTCGCGGCAATATTTTTTCGTAGATAAATACGGTTTATCCGTATAGTCTCTCTACTGACACATACGTTATCTAATTTATGTCCTAACCTTTTCAAAACTGCAGCTAAAACGCGTGCACCTTTTCTGTCCCTTATATTAGTCCTATCCAAATTCATACATAAATCTGGATTCATTAATTTAATTTTTTTTCGCTTTCTTGTGATCAGTCTGAGAGCTAGTTTCACCTATCACCGAAAAATCATTGATCTATCTTCTTTATCATCTTCACCTTCGGACCAATAAACATAATTATTTCAATCAGAAAGTGAACTCTCAGAAGTATTTAAGGAATCTGAAAGAAATTATTATTTAGAAGTGAGGAGAGTTATTATTTTCTGATTATATCTACCATACCATGCACAACTACAAGAACATTTGTTTTTCGGTGAATTCATAATTATAGGAGAGCTAGGACTTACAACTTTTTCTTCGAAGTAAGTTGAAAGCTATCAAAATTTTCTATATACAATGAATGTGCAAGAATTTGGCACAGCCATCTTGCCTTTTTGAAAAAACATTAGTTGTGCTTCATTGTGTTATATTTGTGATGTAATGTGCCGAAAACGATTTAAACAGTACAAATTTCAAGAACATTGAAAAATGTGTATTATTTCAAATGTTATTGAAATTTTAAGAAAAAACTGAAAACTACTTTTGCAACATATTCTCAAAATATTGACAACATGACTTTAACCTAGGCTCATGTTACAGATAATTTTGATGGCTTTCAACCTTTTCAAGAGAAAAAAATAAACTCTCATATAATCAGCATTGGAAGATCTTACAGGGTGGCGGGTTTAATCAAAGAAAAATCATTTTTCGCGGTCAATGGAATTTTATAACTTTTATAAATTGTAGAGTTCAAAGATTCAGATTTAGCTTCAAAATTAGAAGTTAAATTATTTTCATTTTACGTAGTTCAATAATCCTTAAAAAGCTTTAAAATTTTATTTCAAAATCTTGAAAAATCGACATGTTTTTAAAAAATATTTTCAAAATTTTAATTATTTAACAATTTTTTTTAAGAACTTGTAAATATCTTTTAAAATTATTCAAATTTTTCCAAATTTGTTTAGAAAATCCTGCAAAATTAAAAGAACTTTCCTAAAGTTTTCCAGATTCTTTTTTGACAATTCCGGAAATCTTTCTAAATATTCACTTCTTAAGAATTCACAATCTTAAGAAATTGTTTAATTGTTTATATTCTTTTGGAGCCTTTCACAATTCTTAAAAAGCTTTTACATTTTTTCTCCAAATTTGCAAGAACCTACATTTTGTTTTAAATTAGGTTGTGACTATTCGCACAGAAATTTCTGTACGAATAGCCGAATTTTGTCGGTAAAGGCACTTCGTTCAAATTATTTGAAATCATTTCAAGTTTTCAATCAATCTTGAATCTTTTCAAAACTTCTAAATATCTTTTCAAATTACTCGAATTTTGTGTACAAATAATAAGTGTTCAATTGTTATTTATACATAAAAATTCAACGGTTCCACTTACAAATTAAACATTCTTTAAATGGAACAGTTAAAATTGTAATGTTTGAAGTTTAAAAGCTCTTTGACATTTTAACGATTCAAGGCTTCATATTTCAAACAATTCAGTTTCAAATTATTTAGTTTTAAATATTTGGTTTTAAATTAATCGTCTTAAATTAACAGTCAAATATTGTTCAATATTAAATACTTATTCTTTTTCTTAATTAAAAAAATGCTTAATTAAATGGGTTAAAAATGAAATACTTTTAGACTGGAACAATATTTTGAATTTAATAAAAGCCTTTAATTATGAGTCTATCATTGTGAAGTTATTTATAAATTTTAAATAATTTTTAAGTTTCATTGGGACGTTTAGAATTTTTTCACGACTAAGGCTTTTGAATAGAAACACTTTAATTTTTAACGTTAAAATCGGGAAATTCTTCAATTTTGTCAAGTCAATTATTGTTCACTTTTTAATTCTCAAAGTACAATTTAATTTCAAAAATAATTTATTTATTTATATTTACAGTTGATCTAAATGTCTTATATCGAAAATTTTCAACTTCAAACCCTTTTAATTTTTAATTGCCTAAGTCTTCAAGAAGGAATTTCAAAGTTCTTTAAATTATAAAGGTACGCTCAAAAATAGAAATAGAAAATATATAAATTGAAAGATTTTCGAATTGCGCATTGTTAACCGAAAGATATCATAATTAAAAAAGATAACAATTCAACTAATTATTTTAAAAACGGTTGAAATCAAACTTGGACAGGTTTTTCTTTTAAAAAAATTGTAAAATTTCGGGTCAACAAATAAATTCACTATCATTTTCCGGTTTTCCAGGCGAGCGGCCACCCTGACTAAGAAATCATTATAAAACATACGATGTTATACTCGTCACGTGCACTGTATCCTTGAAAAATATAATATGCAACAGCACGTAGGAATTCTTTATCTTCTTCATATGCGAGATCTGCTAGAGCCCTTACATGCGCAATGTCGAGCAGGTAATCGAGATCATCTTTAAATGCTAGTTTTTTGAAGAATTGAGCTTCAGATTTAGTTTCTGGCCTTGAATTCATGTTCAGTTTTAACCACTTTTCATTTAAACTCTCTATTTTTCTTATGATATCTCTTTTGTTCATAACTGGAATGGCTGCTTCATTCCTAAATGCAATACACTTTTCAGCAGTACGCGTAGAACTGTCACGTATAGTTTCTTTTAATATCTCTTTATGGTGTAAAAACACTTGTAGCACCTCTTTTTTGGAAAGTAACCTTCGACAGCAAAAATTTCCAATATAATTTTCAATCCGAAACAGCCCTCAAATACATTGTAGAAATGGTTTTTGATATTACTTTCTATTTTTATCATCAAACATTTTTTCTTAAATAGCCCAATATTTTATTTGTATAAATTCCTGGATTTTAAATGAATTGATAATTTTTAATTTAATTAAAAAAGTTATAAAAGCTTAAAAAATTAACAATATTTTATTTGTATACATTATTAGAATATACATGAATTTATAATCATGTAACATAATTTTTTATATGATTCTTTAATAATTAAATATTAATAATATAAAATTCACAGATTCAAAAGTTACTTTCGATATCATTTCTAAGGATTAAAACTATTCATAATCTAGATTTTCATTTCAATATCCAAATAATTGTGAAAATTAAGTACAATTTTTGTTTATTTTCAGATTATCTACTGACGACCCTAACTTCGTAACAATCGCGTACTCAGAAGGATAATAGATATCAGGTATAAGCACCTGTGCAAACCAGCTGTGAATTCGATCTCGAGTGTTTCGACTTTGTTTGTATTTCACGAGTACTTTGCTTCCCGTTAGCAAATGTATTTGCTTCCTCATAGAGGAAGCATTAGTTATTTTTTTCAATAATAGACAAACTAAAGTCTTCATTTTGATCAATTTAAAAATAGAAATTTACAAAAAGTACAAAATTACAAAATAAAACAAACAATTTTTGAAATACAAAGACAAATCAGACAAATCAAATTTTGAATTCGGAATGATAATTTTTCGAGCTGGAAAAGGGAAGGAAAAAGTTCTGTCGCACCCTATCCCTTTGTCAGAATTATTCTATTTGAAAATTTATGATCAAAAAATCTTTTCTATTCATGCGTCGTCAACTTTGAATTATGTCGATGAAAAAAGTTTTTCTGTTAGAAACAGATGATTCATATATTATAAATGAGCATAACTTCCTTAATCTTCAATAAAGTGTATTAATATTATAGATCAATCGATTTTCCTCGAATAAAGGAATCTTTTCCGTTCTTGCATCAATTGTAAATTATGTTAGTGAAAAAAGTTTTACTATAAAAAACCGTGTTATCAAATATTATGCATAACCATAGCTTCCTTAATCTTCAATAAAATGTATTAATGCTATGGATCAATCGATTCGTCTTGAATCAACACAACTTTTCTATTCTCGCATCAACTTTAAATTATGAGAATTAGAACATTTTTAGTATAAAAACCGATTTTCAAAATATATAAATTACCATAACTTCCCTACGCTTTAATAAAATATAGTAATATTATAGGTCAATCGATTCGTCTCGAAGCAAGGAATCTTTTATATTCTTGCATCATCTTTCAATTATATTGATGAAAAAAGTTTCACTATAAAAAACCGTATTTTCAAATATTATGCATTAACATAGCTTCCTTAATCTTCAATAAAATATATTAATATTATAGGTCAATCGATTCGTCTCGATCTAAGGAATCTTTTATATTCTTGCATCAACTTTGAATTATGTCAATGAAAAAAGTTTTACTATAAAAAACCGATTTTTCAAATATTATTAAGTGCTCAGAAAAAATGCAACAAATATTTTTAGAAATCCTTCAGTCAGTTTCAAGATATTAGTCGGTAAAATAAGCCCTCCAAATTTCATCAATTTATCTGCGACCGTTTTCAAGTTATCGTGTTCAGAAAAAAGCGTGACATCCACACATCCACACACACACACACATCCGGACAATGGCTTAGAACATTGTATTAGACATTTTTAAATTGGGGAAGGTTCAATTAAATGAATTTAAAATTTTTGGAAAATGTTACCATTACAAAGCTTCCTCTATGAGGAAGCAAAAGGGAAGCGCCTGTGCACAAAGGGCGTAACTTTTCAATAGGATAAGTCACTGAGTTGAAAGGCAGAGTAATAACACTAAAACTGTCGTCTGGGTTAGACCTCAGGGCTCGCTTCAGGTTCTCTTGAAACTTTTTTATCTCAATTCATATCTCAAAATAAAACTTGAAAATACTCGACAACGTACTAAAAATGATTTTATTTCAAAATAAAAAAAATGTATTTATTTGTTTCCATGAGAGAACGATTTGGCGACTGCGCGGGTCGAAAATTCCAAATGTATATTTCGGGGCCACCCTAATGTATATTTGAATAAAGTATATTGAATGTATATCTCAAATATAGCTAAAGTATATCGATGTATGGTTGAAGTATAGGAAAATTCTGCTAAGTATAGCTGTGAAGTATAGCTGCAGTATAATATCTGTAAAATATACCTTGAGTGTGTAAAGTATGTTTAGAGTATAGGAAAAATATATCTAAAGTATTAGGAATTAATGATTCTGGATCTTTTACCAATAAATTTTCCATTACAGATCCTCATGTTTTGTGATTATTTCCCATAAAGCTGAAAACAGAGATTTATGCGCGAATAATCATAAATACACATTTTTCTCACGAAATCATTAGAACCACGAACTTTTTATATTATCGGACGAGCTATCATTCATGAAATGCACTATATTTATCCCAATGCTAGGATATCTTGAAAAACACATCAGTTCCATTCTATGCCCGATACTTTAACCATACTTAAGTATAGATGAAGTATTGGATATACTTTAGCTGTATTCAAGTAAAGATAAAGTATACCCCATACTTCATCCATACTTCATCTATTATTGAGCTATACTTTATCTATACTACTTCAATATACTTGAAGTATGATATTGTCTCATTTGTCATTCATTTTTCATACTTCAGAAAGTCAATAATTGATCACTCTTATACTTATGGTTTTTACCCGGCATTTCTTTCTTTCCATTTTCCGCATTGTCCTAGGGTGCGCAGCGCAGTACCTAGTAACGCATCAGTGCATCACGTGTATTTGTGCATCACGCTAATAAACAAGTGCCAAATAACTAAAAAAATATAAGTCTGAGCGCGAAAATGATGATGAAGAAAAATATTCAGAACAAAAAGTTAGCTTTGTATACGCGATTACAGATTTATATGATGAACTGCTGGCGTTTTGACAAAGCAAATACTTGTTTTTGCGTGACGCGCCAGCACGGATTTACGCAATTTTTCAATTAACTTATTAAATAATTGCAAACATTAAATGGCTCCAAACTCGATCGAATGTGCTTTCAATCAAAAACTATGTACTAAAAATCACTGTCGTTAAAAGCTGCCAAATTTCCTAAACTTTTTAACACATTTTCGGGTCTGTAAGCTATAAAATTCTTTTTGGCATATTCGTTTCAGGCTCAGTATCATACAACATTTTGACGTTTAAAATGATCCTTCATTCATTGAGCTACCATTTTTCTTCCCTTACTTTTTTAATCTCAAAGCCAGAGAACTCGAATTTTCTCGCCGATAGTAGGCTCTGCGCTGCGCAATCTAGAACAATGCGTATGAAGTATGCAAAATGTATGACAAATGAGACAATACCATACTTTAAGTATATTGAAATAGTATAGATAAAGTGTAGCTGAAGTATAGATGACGTATATCTTAAGTATAGCTAGAGTATACATGAAGTATGGGGTATACTTTATCTATACTTAAGGACAGCTAAAGTATACCCAATACTTTATCTATACTTAAGTATGGTTAAAGTATCAGGCATAGAATGGCACTCATTTCTTTTTCAAGATATCCTAGCAACGGGATAAAGATAATGCATATCATGAATGATCGCTCGTCCGATAATATAAAAAGTTCGTGGTTCTACTGATTTCGTAAGAAAAATGTGTATTTAAGATGACGATCTTTAATAGAAAATTTATTGGTAAAAGATCCAAAATCATTAATTCCTAACCAGCATATAGTATTATTATCATAAAAACTTAACAACTTGTTATCAAATTATTATTTAGATGAAATATTTAATCTTAAATTATTTATTACTTATTTCAGAAATAGCTAAAAATATTTTTTGAAGTTATGAAAAGCATGATTCTGGATCTCTAATTTTATGTATTTCAAGTATCGCATTATCTCCTATCATCAATAATTCCTTGGGAATCGAACCGAAGGGCCTATGACAAAGCCACCGAACGCATCCTCGGGTTGCGGATAGACCGTCCCTGTACCAAGGGTTTCTGCTGAATATGGTTACAATAATTAATATGCAGTCGCGGACAATTGTCCAGGGATGGTCCCGAATGAATAACCCCTAAGTGAAGGCGTAACAACCATGCCGAAAGCTGAATGGCACCTGGGTGAGGTGTCTCAAACGGTGACTCTGGGATACCGGGCGACCTCTCAGAGTATCAGCCTTATCCTTGCACGCGGGGCTCTACAAGGATGGACGAACCCTTTTCCCTAGCTGCTCGTGGGAACAGCAATGACAACACCAAACATAGTTGTAGGAAGTGCGTTTCAAAACAATCGAACGCGCAGGGCTCCCGACGCAGGGAGCCAATCAAGACGGAATCAATGCGATTGACCGGCAAAATCTCATTACTTTTGAGTGGACGGATCGACTCAGGGACGACCTGCTGGAGTGCTATGATACCAGTATGGCCCCCGAACGAAAAGGTTACATGGCGCGACTGCATGCTCTTTGGTGCAAGAAACACCCAGAGATCTCGCATTTTTCGCATAAACGTCTGCGAAACCGTGCCGAGGAACCCCGGAAAAGGGGTTATATAAGCGAGGCGCCTTCTCAACCGCAGCCAGAACAAGCCGGCAACAGAGAAAGAGACGCGAAACTGAGACCAACCGCGAACAGGCATCCAATAGAGGAAGAACAATGCTTCAAGACACGGAGAAACATCAACATTCAGGTTTCTCCCAAGCCCAAAGATCTGACTGAACTGGATGATGAGCTTCGTGGAGATTTTTCCGAAGAATCTGACCTCTGGACTATCAATTGTAGTGTGTACAATGCAGCGAGAACTTTGGCAGATGCAAACCGTAAAACAAAACCAACGGTTGATCATAAAACCAAAAGACGAATACATCAACTCAGCACAAAGATATGCTGGGCAAGACAGTACGCGTCCCGCATTCAGTGTGTGATTGACTACATAACATCTGGCAGGACTTTCACTGCCAAGGTTCGACAGTTCGCGCGCGAACTGCGGATCCGTCATCACACACTCAACAAGTCAAAGCTACTAACCATCAGGCAGCATATTGTTGACAGAATACGAGTACTATTCAAGGAGCTGTGCAATGCCCTCATAACAGCTGAGGAAGAATGCCCACCTATCACTACCGAGGAGGTGAAAAACGTATTGAGAGGCATGAAGAACTATTCCGCTCCGGGTCCAGATGGTATCAAGACCTTCTGGTGGAAGAAGTTTCCTTCAACCCACCAGCATCTGGCCCGAATTTTCACCTCATATCTAAAGTCGGAAGAGCCTATTCCGGAGTGGGTGGTGGAAGGGCGCACAGTGCTCCTGCCGAAGACAGGCAACTTAGCTGACTCTAAGAATTACAGGCCAATAACTTGTCTGAACACACTGTATAAGATCTTCACAGCTATCCTAAATGATAGGATTGTTCGGACAATTGGACCTGTATGGCGAGAGATGTATGAAGAACGCGGCTCAAAGAAAGGCGTAGCAGGATGTCGGGAGAACTTGCTCATCGATAGATGTGTCTGTAAAGACGCAGCATCCTATCAGCGATTTCTATCGATGGCCTGGATTGATTACCGGAAAGCTTTTGATTCAACCTCCCATAGACTTATCATCTGTCTGTTGGAAAGCCTAAAGGTTCATCCACACATCGTGAGGTGCATAGAGAGACTAATGCCGCTTTGGAAAACCAGATTTACTATCTCATCTGGAAAACATCGTGTGATCACTAACAGTGTCATCTTTCAGAGAGGTGTGTTTCAGGGCGACACCATGAGCCCTCTCCTCTTTTGACTCACATTATTGCCACTATCTCTCGCTCTTCGCCATTCCGAAGGGCACCTCTGCGGCAAACCTGGAGATCAAAAGCATAAGGTCACTCATGTATTTTATATGGATGATCTCAAGATCTATGCTAGAAATCAAGAGAAACTACATCTAGCTCTAGACATTGTCAAAGAGTACACTCAAGAGATTGGAATGCAGTTCGGGTTAGAGAAATGCGCCAAGGTTAATTTGAAGAAAGGAAAACTTAATGGCATCCCCGAAGACGCTGACCTCGTCGACAGAAGCGCTATACGACACCTTAGCGCTGGAGAGACCTATACATACCTGGGCGTGCCACAAAGCCGCATTCAGGACATGACATCTATAAAGGATACTCTGCCAAGCAGATACAAACGTCTCATCCGGCAGATTTGGTCTTCCGAACTATCGGTGAGGAACAAAGTATCTGCAACGAACATGCTTGCCGTCCCGGTAGTACTCTATTCATTTGGAGTGGTTCCATGGACGAAGGACGAGCTCAGATCCCTTGATATCGGGACGCGAAAGGTTTTGCACATGAACGAAAGCATGCACCTTAAGTCTTCTGTTCCGCAACTTTACATGTCACGCCGCCTAGGTAGTTGCGGAATACTAAATCTTGAATGTCTTCACAACAGGATTATTCTCGGTATAGCACATATAGTCGCAAATGGACAAGACCCTCTTCTTAAAATGGTCAGGAAACACCAAGAAGTGGGCAAAGGGGCGTTTCTGTACAAAACAGCGGAGGAGGCTGCTGAAACACTCGGCCTTGACTTCAATATCAGGGGTGAGCGAAATGCATCAAATCTTATCCATCTTGAATACTCACTCCTGAAGGCCCGGATTAAGAGAGCACAGGAGAAAAACTTCCGCGAACAGCTCCTCGCCAAAAGGATGCACGGCATCTTCCAGAGAAATGTGGTAGATAAGTCGATGTCGTATGAGCTAACGTTTGCTTTCCTCAAATCACCCGGATTGTAGTCTGGTATGAAGGGTTTCATTTTGGCATGTCAAGACGGTGTCATTTTCACTCTAGCATACCGTCGCCACATTTTGAATCAAGATATTCTCGATGTTAGCTGCAGAGCGTGTCATGCACACTCCGAGCATCTAGGACACATACTATCTAGTTGTCCAAATCATGCAAGAACGACCTACATCCAAAAGCACAATGCGGCACTAAGAGTGCTTTATTACCATCTCTGTAACTCTTACGGCATTAGCCCAAATACCGCTCCGCTAAACGCTCATAGGGAAATAGAGTCAATTGTCGAAAATGAGAAGTGCCGCATATACTGGAACTTCATATTCTCGACAATTTTTTCTGTTGCGCACTCGAGGCCTGACATAGTTCTCCTTGACTTCGAGAAGCGAACCATGTTCGTTATCGAATTTTCGGCACCAGCTGACAAAAACGTCATAGCCAAGGAGAAAGAAAAGAAAGAGAGCTATTTCACTGGTTAATAGCCTGAAAAGCATCCCGGTGTGTCAAAAAAATGCTGAGACACTTGCGGGGAAGATGCAGAAGGCGGTCATCCTTGGGTCGCTCCGTGTCCTCAGGGTGCACGAGACTTTTGCCGGATCGTCGTATTGAGTCCATCGCAGACTGTAATCACCTATCTCACGGTCGTGAGACGTGGTTACAGCTGAAATTTTACCGCGATTTCGCTGGGAGCGGGTGCAGTTTTTCAGATTAGCACCCGCTCCCGGCGAAATCCCGCGGTTGTCCTTATGACAAACTTTTATATACTCTAGCCATACTTTTCGTATACTTTAGATATATATTTCTATTGTTTAAACATACTTTGCATACTTAAGCTATATTTTACAGATATACTTTAGGCATACTGTGACAAAACTTCAACTATACTATACTTCATAGATATACTTGAGCAGAATTTTCCTATACTTCAACCCGGGCAACCAAGAAGACTGCAATAAATCTTGCATTCGCAAAATACGAGATCTTTTTATCTTGTAATAATTATTAAATCCTACTACTTTTGATATAACACTCTTTTACTTCGGCATGTATAAAAGTCAATAAAATATTCTAAATTTATCATTTCTTACAGCAGTTTTAGTAACGAACACATTTCCGTTAAGGAATCGCACACCTTGTGTGCGTCACGATTCGTATTTGTGAATCACGCTGTGAAAATTAACTGTAAATTCGTTTTTAATTACTATTGAATCAAAAGCGGCCGTACATCACGCATGGAAATGCCCATGTCTTTAAATCAAAGAAAAAATGAGGTTAAAATATGATTAGTAAATATTCTATTCATTTGTAAACGGCAAAAAAAATTTCAGTTTAAACAGAAAAATGCTGAAAAATCAAATCAACGAAAGTAACGTATATTTCAAAAAAGTCTTTTTGTTCAAAATGTATCTCGTATGTTACATTTAGCCATTGCTTCATATGATTTTTCTAAATCTAGGCTATCGTAGCTGTTGTACACTTTGCATCCAGATCCTGTAAGTTTTTGGGGTTCGGAAATTTTTTCTGTTCTGACTGAATCTTCGAAGCTTATGTATCCTTTAAGTAAACTCGCTTCGCAAGATTCGCTATCTATTAATTTGGCATTAGGTTGGTTTCTTCTACTCGGTATTTATTGATCATCTCATAGTCGGGGACTATTGATATGTGGACCTTATTTACTTGTATCGGGATAGGGACTATTCTTTGCAAGGAACCTTCTTCTTTCTCAATTACCGGTATCTCCAGTATATATATAAATAGGCCTTGGATTACTGCTACGGAGAGGGTACTGATGTCTATAATGTGCTGGTATTTATCTTCTTCATTTGTCAAAATGGTAGCTCGCACATTGAGTTGTTTGGAATTCTCTAATGGTTTCTCTCAACATCTTTGGTGTTAAAATTTAGGGATGTACTATCCCGTGCTTTCCGTCGTTTATGGCGTTTATCACTGTTTCAATATCCTCGTTTGCTTCATCTAATAGTATTGCTGCTAATACTAATTTTGAGTTGACAAAACTATTCTTTGTTGCTGCGTTCAGTCCGTAAGCGATGTTTCTTACAAACGGTCTGTCGGTATTCTCCTTGGCAGCTATCCATTTATAGTCCATTGTCGAGGAGTCTAAGATTAATTTAAGTATTTTTGTGTGATTTGACGGGATTTGTTTCATGTCGGATTCGCTCAATGTTCCAAACAGAGTTTTGGATATATCACCCACAGAATTCGCTGATCCTTCTTTTTGACGTTGTTTGCCTAATAATTTGTGTAGAATACTGTTTTACTAGCTAGTCTATTGTAGCGGCTCCTTGCCAATTGGACTTCATAATAAGGTGTGCATTTCTTATTACAGGCTAGTTCTGCCATAGTAATGGTGGTGTCGATGGCTTTAATCCCGTTTTCGGTGGATGCCATATTGATAGCTATAACCATTTTCCACTTTTCATGAAACAAGTGTACTTAAGAGATTTCCTCGATGTACATGTTTCCTGGAATTTTCTAGTGTGTAGTTAGCACTGATGATCGGTGCTAGGGCCAGCAGGAAGGTCAAGAAGGGTGTCATTATCGTCTGCGAAATAGGGCATTGTCTGATTTATATGAATTCGGATAATTTTGTACTTATTTCCTATTCGTAAATTATTATTGTCTAAGTAATCAATAACTTCAAAACGGCCTGTTTCTATTTCTATTCTTTCTCTAGCTCTTCGTAGGTTTTCTTCGTGTTTCTTTTTCCACTTTCTCAGTAGTTCTGGATACGTCAGGGTTGGTGAACACGCTACCGATGATGGTATGTTAGCTTCTCTTCGAAACACAAGTTCAAAGGGTGAAAATTCTGTTGTTTGGTTGTCCATTGTGTTGATTACAAAATTAATAAATTTCAAATTGTCATCCCATTCATTGTTTCTTTCTGAGACGCTTGTTTTGATTAGGTTCCCTAGGGTAAAGTGCATTCTTTCGATGTTTCCGTTGTACTGCAGATGAAAAGCTGTGGTTTTTTCATGAGTGATTTATAAAGCTTCTTCAAACTGTTGCATCATTTCTGATAGAAAGTTTTGCCCCTGGTCTGTTAGGATTGTTTTGGGTGCTTCGAACATTTAGATCTAGTGATCGAGCAGCCCTTCTATTATTAAACTAGTTGTCTCGTTAGCCATCAGGATTAACACCGTGTAGCGGGTTAATCTATCTTGTAGGCTCATAATATATTTGTTACCTTTTACTATTTCGGGTAATGGACCATGTATATCTAGGGCTATTTTTTCATCGGGTTTCAGAGGAATGTCTGGTATAATTACCTCAGCTTGGTTCTTGTGGTTTTTTGGAGTTAACAGATGGGGCATGTTTTGACGTACTTTTTACTGTCTTCATCCATACCTATCCATTGTTCTATTTTCTTCGCTTTTTCAATGGGTCACCGAATATAAATCTTATTAATGTTAGTTTTTTTTCTGATAGTTTCATCGATGAACCAGCCTAGTTTCCGTAACCAACCTTCTTCATTATATTTTGGCATGTCTTCTTTGTTTATTACTTTCCAGAGTTTTCCGACGGGGTTGGGTTTTGTTTTTAATTCTCCTTGCGTTGGGTTCAATCGCCATGTCATAAAATCGTTGTAAAGTTCATTTTGTTGAGGTGTTTCGGATCCAGATGAATTATTGGGATCGTCGTTACTTACTACTGATTCGCAGATTCTTCTGACTGGGATTTCAATTTTTTCTTGCAGTATTTCGTACATGATGATAGTGGGGCGTTCAACTGGTGTACCCAAAATTTCGGTATCTGATAGCTCATCGTCGGTAGTGAAATCTATTCCGTCTAGCACTTGCTGTACAATATCGCTGGTGTGGATTGGGAATAGTCTGGATATGCAGTCTGCTACTTTGTTCTCCTTTCCTTTAATATATTCAATTTAATAAGTTTAATAAGTGCTATGTGATCAGTTTGGATTTAGAACTTGTTTCCTAGCAAGTTTAGACGTAACATTTTTATTGCCCATACTATAGCTAAGAGTTATTTTTCTGAGGTGCCGTAATTTTCTTCTGCTTTATTGAGGGTTCTGCTAATAAATAAGCAAGGGTGTCCAGCCTGGGATAGCACTGCGCCTAATCCTTGATTCGATGCGTCGGTTGTTAGAGTGAATAGGTATTTCTTTAAAATCGGGGAATCTTAATACTGGTGATGTTAATACGTTTTTTAATTTTTCAAAAGCTTATTCACATTTTAGAGTCAAATAAAAAATTGTGTCCTTATGTGTTAGCCTGGTGAGTTGTCTAGCTATGAAAAGTTCTTTATAAACTTCCTATAATACCCAGCTAATCCTAGGAATGATTACACGTCTTTAGGTGTTTTCAGCTGCTTAAATTCCTGAATTGCCTTGATCTCAATAGGGTTTGGCTTAACTCCTTCTGCGGTGATCAGGTGGCCTAGGTATTCTAGTTCTGGACGTAGGTACTAGCATTTTGATGGTTTTAATTTTAAGCCTAATTATTTTATTCTCTCCAGGACAGCCACTTGTTCTTGGGGTTCCTGATGTTCCTGAATAGTTTTTACTTCCAGTGGTCTTTTTTGGAACTGTCCCAGTTTAAAATTTTGGGATTTTGGAAAACATTGGGATGAAAATGACGAGGTTTTCCGCACTTGTGGCAGAACGTCTTTAATCTTTCGCTTAGTGGAAAATTCGACTTTGGTACTCTCGTCTGTTGGGGTGTGGTATTTGCTGAAGGTCTAGTTGTTATTAGTCGGGGTTGGAATTTAGTAGATTGCCTAGGCACTTAGCTTTGTCTAAGTCTTGCTAGGCTTTTGTTAGTGTGGTTGGTTTCATTGGTCTAACCTGTGACGAAATAGCGTCTCTTAAATTCATTATGAATCTTTGGATCGCGCTGTTCTCTTCTATCTCTAGGGCCATTTTCCTTTTCGTTCCGCAAGGGTATTCTGCTTGTACCGCGTACACAAGGTCCTTATAGGCGTCTCTAAAAAGAAGACTGAAAGTTTGAACCGTGTTTCCTCCCTGTCTAATTGCGTCCAATTTAGCTCTGCACAATTTAATTGAGCTTTGTATTCCAAGCTTCGTTTCTAACGCTGAGTATAATTCTTCGTAACTTCCTATTGAGATGTGTCGTATAGCTTGTTCGGCGTTGTCTCTAATTTTTTCAGCTATTACAAAATCGAGAAGTAAGTCTTCATTGTCACCGCGTAAACGATCTCTTTTTACGCTTTTTATCCATTCGTGGATATCGGCATCCTTAGTTCCATTAAGGATTTTCATCGTTCTAATCATATACTTTGCTGGTGCTAGGAGAGTGATTATAGGGGACGTTCTAGTGGGCAGCTCATTGGGTCGTTCCGCTGACATACTTCTTGGTAGTGGTGGATTCGTAAGTGCAGTTTGCTGAGATTGGCTGTCTGATTTCTAATTTTGGAAGCTCGGTGGTTCGTGGGAGCTGTTGTCTTATTCCTCATCTAGGAACTTCAATTTTTTGAACATCAGGATCCAAATCGTCGTCTATAAGTGTTGTCTTTTTTCAATATGAATAATTTCCCGTCTCCTATTGTGATTTTCATCGTTAAGTGTGGCGAGTTCTTCCTTTATTCTGGGATTCTCGAGTCTCAACGCTTGCATTTCCAATCGCAATTGCTTGTTGGGATCCATATTTAATAAAGAATCCGATGCTGTATGCGTTGGAGATTGAGCTCTCGATGTGGGTTGAGTGTTGTTGAGGGAGGTCATTGCCGTAATGAATAAAGGAATCACGTCATGTGATGAATCAAAAGTCTTGTCAGTATCGTCAGTCACGTAAGTTACACCGTTATCATCTCATTACTTTGCGTATGCCAGCGTAAAACATGTCGATCTCGCTCCTGTTATCTGATACGCGTGGTTATGGTTTGCTTTGGACGTACAGTTTGTTAATACAGTGGAATGCAAGGATATGGTCTATTACATTTTCCCTGATTCCAAAGTAATGGTTTCTATTATTGTTGAGAAAATGCAGTGCTCTGGAGCACCAGGAGTATACCTTACCAGAATTCCAAAACTTCGCCTCCCCTAACGTGAAATTAACTTTGATTTCACGTTAGTCTCCTTCCTCAGACAGCTTATTTTTTCTAAATTCGCTGGATGGCTTGATCCTCTCTGGTTGGCAGCTGGGAATCCGTGGCGTTCCTCGTTGTTAACCTGGATTTGGGCGTTGGCCGATGAATGGTCGTCAGTCTTCCAAGCGTTGTTACGCTGATGCGTCTTCCGCCTGACTGCGGGCCTTGTTCAATTTTTCAATTTCGGAAAAACAGTGGTTTTACGTTGTATAGCGGCTACTCAATTCACCAACTATTTTCAGCCACCGTTTTCCTACTTTTCAGGTTGTCGAGTCACCCGTAGGTAGATCCGGAGTACATGTGAACTTCGTAAAATTCTTTTCCTTCTCGTCTTAAATGAATTACGTAGAATTTCTTTCCAGGGTTCGTCACAAGAATTGCTTTTATAGGATTTCTCGACGGTATCCGTGGATATAGAAATCGAAAGAGCAATCCTGGCAGGATCGCCAAAATGTTAAGCGTGAAAATACTTAATGAGCTTTTTTGTATAAGGTGGAAGTCAATCTCTGACTTCGAGCGCTTTATTTGCGTTTATGAGTAGAGCTATAGAAATGAGCTCCTCAGAGAGGCGCTGCTTTATATATGCTCATTAGACGTAGAATGAGGGTTATTGTCAGCTTGTAACACACGGTGATTTTTATAATATAATATCTTTCGAAGGAGGTATAGTAGATAGATTTGAGTATGGAAAAAAATCAATACAAAAGTATAGTGCAAAAAACTATGTGTTTTTAGGGAACAAAATAATAGAAAGCCATACATGGAAACTAAAATAACAATTTATTTTTTGGGGAAATGAAAGCCAAATTGACTCAAGTTTATACATAATCAGTCTAGGATCGGGAAGTTAAAATTCGGTTTTTAAAAATTGAAAATCAAAAAGTTGTAGAAAACAAGGAAAAATATAAAACCTAAAAAGAATGTTACATTGGATTTTGATTCTCGTTGAATATTTCAATCGTTTAACGAAACGAAACGTTCAAGCGCGGTGGCGAGTTCACACGAGCAATCCCGTACCCTCGAAACCACATGCTCATATGGGGTGTCCTGTTTATACAAATACCAACACAATTTCAGAAATTAGATGAAACTGAGATCATGAAAAATTAAAATTACGATGACGAATCCTACGGTTATGGCAAGCGATTGTGACAGCTTAGATTTGGAAGGTGTGGCAGCACTTCCAATCCAGAACATGGACTGGAATAATGTCACATGTAGATCCACTATTGGAAATACGGTCCCAACTACAACCCAACAAATATGGGTGCAATTCCGAAAATAATCAATAGGTCAATAGGTCAGGCCTGTCCGGAAAGGGTACATTTCGCTGAAATTTCTCATTTTTCAGGTGGGATTTTTCCACCACCACTGGCCTCTACTCACTGCTAGGAAGGCATGGTGGTGATTCACGGCACGTGCCTTGTGATACAGATTCGAGAATCCAGTACCCCAGATACGTTTTGAAGTAGGTGCTTCGGGACGACTAAGTTGAAATGTAATTTTTTTATTTTAATGTTGTAAAATGTACCTCAAATGAAACACAAATGTTTACTGATATCCTGCTCTAAAAAATTTAATCTTTTTTATGACAGGAATATGATTTTATCAATATTGCAACAATTTTAAAATATGAATGTTAATTATATTATTACCTTACACTTTACAGTGATGAATAATTGTGACAATTTCTTTGTAAAGTGTAAGCCGATATTTTATAAAATTTCGAAATTATTGCCCTTGAATATTGATAAAAGCTCATATATATGGGTAGTGAGTTTATTGCAATACAGTAATAGAGTGCAGAGAATGTAACTGCCTACTTTATTTTGTATTTCCGGGCATTAAATAGTTAAAGTTAAAAAAGGCCTTAATATTCTCTATTACAATAAACTTGTTAAAGTGGAACATTTCGCTAAGTTGTCTCTAATGAAAAAGGGTTATGCAATTAATGTATTTCGCGTGAATTGCGTTCTCTGCGCTTAGATTAGTTTTTTTTTAAATTTATTTAGAGATAGAATTTACAATAAGTCGATTTTAGATCTGCAACTGCAGAAACTGAGCGTTAATGTCTCCCGAAATGTTAAATTTCTTAATACGGGTACATAAAGGTTGAGGTAAAAAATTCAGCTACTTCCGAGAAAATTCACCGAGAATTAAGATTGAAATTCTGTTGGTTTTTAAAATCGGCCTTGGGTAGTGATTATTTATAGCATTTTTCACAAAAACAAAAAATGGCTCCCGAGATGTAAGGATACTAAATGAGAATATAAAATTGTGCATCGGAAAGAAGTATTGTTCCGAGAAAATCAAAATGAAAATCGCGTTACCAAAGTATGGCAGTTATTTTTTTGCTCAAAATCCCCAAAAAATATGAAAAGCTAAAATTTTGTTCACTGAATGATAATTTCCTGAAATATCAATGCTAATAAGTTGGGCAAAATTATGAGCGTGTTTCAAATAACCAAATTTTAACTAAAATTTTATATACAAAATTTATTTTAATTATTGTATCAGAAAATGATATTTCTGAAAACTCCTTTCATAAAGGGTGTTTGATTTAAGATTTTAAGAACTTTTCATAATAAACGTATTTTCCATGAAACTGTTGGTTTTTGAAAGTTTTCTAAACTTCTGTACATAACATATTATGTACTTTTCTTATTTATAAGAGTTATTCACTCTTTTACTGTTAATATACTTATTTGTTCGATTATAAATTGCTTTGTTCAATTTTTTTATTTTAACATCAGTCAGACACCTTCCGAGACACTACGTATCTACAGCAATGGATCCCCCCTTCAATTTCAGAGAGCGACCACCACACCAAGCCTCCGGAGCTGAGCAGAGGGAACTGGTGGTGGAACTCCAACATGTGGCGTTTGAGTCGATTTCCCCAATCTGGACAGGCTGTAATATGTCACGGTAGGGGTTTCACAAGAAAAAGACATGAAAGCCCCAATGACTAGCAATAGGTCAGATCGGGACAGGTTGACCCCAATAACATTTATTGTGCCAACTGAAATTAGGAATAACCAACCCCCACCCCACGACATTACACAAATTCCAAACAGAAATTTTACCCACACACTAGGAACAAAAATTGATAATTTAAAATTAAACGACACTGATAATGGTGAACCATTAGAGGACAGAAATAACTCAAATCAAAACAGATCACGTAGACTCTCGACAACAAAGAATAGGTCAAACAGACGTTCTAGAAATAACATGAATAATACAGATACAGATAACGAATCCGATAATCAAATAAATAATGAAACGATTCCAGCTACTTATTTTCCTTTTGGCATGATACAAAAGCCTTTTCAAATTATTAGCAATTGGGCAATAAAATTAATCAATAATAAAAAAGGTAGTCCCGTGCAATTGCTCGAAGAATTAAAACGATTTAAAAGGGGTTATAAAATAAATGATCGGGAAGTTTTGGAAAATTTAGACGCGTTATTAATTGAAGATGCCAAAGATTTGTGTTCAGTAAATAAAAATTCTTGAAGAACACTATCAGATTTTTTCGAAGACTTCGAAAAAGCCTATATAGACGAAAGATTCTCAGAGGAAATTAGTCAAAAAATAAAATTTTGTAATCAAAAACGGACTCATTATATACACACCTATTTAACAGAAATTAGAAAACTGCTTACAAAGTTATACCCTAGAAAAAGTCACAAATGGGAATTACGCAGAGCTTACGAAAAAATTAGAATTGAATACAAAATGCATGTTAAAGGAGAAGATTTTGAAACTTTTAAACAATTAGAAGATTTAGATTTAGTGTTAGTGTAGATTTAGTGTTACAAATAACTGAACCTAATTTCGGGGATAAAAATGAACAAAAATGTAATAACGGTAACGGGAATAAAAATAATTCAGAAAATAATAAAGCGGATATAAGGGAAAATAAAAATTATCAAAGCAATAATCCGGAAACCAAAATAAAAAAACCCAGGGTAAAAAAAAAACATATAAAAACCAATTTCCATTTTTACTATTTGCATTTCCATTCCGAACTTTTACATTCAATGCCAACAAAATTTTAGACCTAACTTCAAACCTAAATTTTCACCTGGTTTCCCGCTTAGATTTCAACTAAATTTCCAACCTAGATTCCAGAAAAATGGACCAGCTATCCATTCAAAACTCATAACCAAATGTTACCAATGCTTAACCAAATGACATTACGCTCAATTCAGGGTAAAAATAATCCAATGATCGAATTCCCAACAGGAAAAGCGGAAAAAATCCAGGAAATAATAATAGTAAACAAAATTCCCAAAAACCAAATTACGGGAATAAAAACCAAAGAGCGGGTAAGAATACTAATCAGAACTCTCGAAATAAATTAAGTTCTAAGGATTAACGGGCAATTTTAAGAGAGAATGTCCATATTACGCGTACAACTATGTAAACTGGAAGGACGGGTATTAAAAAAAAATATATAAAAAACTAATGCCGAAACGCCAGAAAGTTGATATTCGGATGAAGATAAAATAACGGAAACACTTTTTTATTTGACGACAAAATACGAAAATAACTTATTTCGAATTTTAGTAAATACAAGTGCCACGCATTCTTACGTGGACAAGGAATTATTAGAAAAAATTTTAAATTCCAACTATTCCATTTTTAATCCCGTTTCGCGAAAATTAATAGTCGAAAGGGAGGAAAGGCAAAGGAAAGAAGAAATGGAAGCCAAGATACAAAGGGAAAGGAAATACATGGCAAAACGTGTTACAACAAAGAGAGAAACGACAGAGGAGAGAAGGAGGAAGAAACGAAGTCAGCGGAAGAGGAACACATAAGAATTAAATAGAAGAATCACAGGGAAAGAAGGAAGAGAGAGTATGAGGAGTGGTTGACAGGACAAAAGAAGAAAAATAACAACATGCTACCAGAATAGTTATTTGTGATACAAGTGCACAAAATAGGTGATTGTGTGCGAGTGTGAATTTTGCAACATAAGCCGCAGGCGAATGATGCAATTTTTTTGAAAACAAAATTAAAGAAATTTTTTTTTTTAATTTTGGAAAAAAAATGTTCTGAAAAGAAAATTTGGTGCAAAAAAATGTTGGGGAAAAAATTTTGTGGAAATAAATTTTGTGCAAAAAAATTTGTGAGAAAAAAATTTTGAGAAAAAAATTTTGTGAAAATAAATTTTGTGCAACAAAATTTGTGAGAAAAAAATTTTGAGAAAAACAAATGGTTGAAAAAAATGTAGGCACAATTTAGAAGCATGAAAACGTCAACTTGAGAGGTGGGTGTTGCAAAAAGACTTTTCGATACTCGTCGATACTAATGACACCTTTTTTTTCTTTTCAATACTTGTCGAAACTTTCAATACTTTTTGACGCTTCAAATGTATTTAGGACCAATACACGTAATAAAGAAGATGTAATAAACAAGACAGAAATTTAACATACTCCGACTTTAAACAACAACTCTTGTTCCCCTATCCTTATTTATTTTACAGAAACGAAACAACCATGGAGGAAACTAGCTGTGAATTCGATCTCGAGTGTTTCCACTTTGTTTGTATTTATAATTATATGGTGCTCATTTCACGAGCACTTTGCTTCCCGTTAGCAAATGTATTTGCTTCCTCATAGAGGAAGCAATAGTTATTTTTTTCAATAATTATAATATAATAATTTTGATCAATTTAAAAATAGAAATTTACAAAAAATACAAAATTACAAAATAATACAAACAATTTTTGAAATACAAAGACAAATCAGACAAATCAAATTTTGAATTCGAAATGATAATTTTTCGAGCTGGAAAAGGAAAGGGAAAAGTTCTGTCGCACCCTATCCCTTTGCCAGCTTTATTTAATTTTTTTTTCAAATTGTCAGAATTGTCAGAAAAAAAACGGCCATACCACGCTGAAAAACCCAGTTCTCGTCAGATCACTGAAGTTAAGCAGCGTTGGACGCGGTTAGTACTTGGATGGGTGACCATTCAAGAATACTGACATGAGTGCTGTCGGCACATCGTGGGTGTGGTGAGCCCACACTTGTAGTTATTTATAACTACAAGAAAAACCTAGAAACACTACCCGAATCGGGTAGTGTCACGCCTACCCTGAAAGGGAAATGGTTTAATGGTATATATATATATATATATATATATATATATTCTATTTGAAAATTTATTATCAAAAAATCTTTTCTATTCATGCGTCGTCAACTTTGAATTATGTCGATGAAAAAAGTTTTTCTGTTAGGAACAGATGATTCATATATCATGAATGAGCATAACTTCCTTAATCTTCAATAACGTGTATTAATATTATAGTTCAATCGATTTTCCTCGAATCAAGGAATCTTTTCCGTTCTTGCATCAATTGTAAATTATGTTAGTGAGAAAAGTTTTACTATAAAAAACCGTGTTTTCAAATATTATTCATAACCATAGCTTCCTTACTCTTCAATCAAATGTATCAATGCTATAGATTAATCGATTCGTCTTGAATCAACACAACTTTTCTATTCTCGCATCAACTTTAAATTATGAGAATTAGAACATTTTTAGTATAAAAATCGATTTTCAAAATATATAAATTACCATAACTTCCCTACTCTTTAATAAAATATATTGATATTGTAGGTCAATCGATTCGTCTCAAAGCAAGGAATCTTTTATATTCTTGCATCAACTTTCAATTATATTGAAGAAAAAAATTTCACTATAAAAAACCGTATTTTCAAATATTATGCATTAACATAGCTTCCTTACTCTTTAATAAAATGTATTAATATTAAAGGTCAATCGATTTGACTCGAATCAACACATCTTTTCTGTTCTTGCATCAACTTTGAATTAAGCTGATGAAAAAAGTTTTACTATAAAAAACCAATTTTCAAAATATATAATTTACCATAACTTCACTGCGCTTTAATAAAATATATTAATATTATGGGTCAATCGATTCGTCTCGAAACAAGGAATCTTTTATATTCTTGCATCAACTTTGAATTATGTTAATGAAAAAAGTTTTACTATAAAAAATCGATTTTTCAAATATTATTAAGTGCTCAGAAAAAATGCAACAAATATTTTCAGAAATCCTTCGGTCAGTTTCAAGATATTAGTCGGGAAAATAAGCCCTCCAAATTCCATCAATTTATCTGCGACCGTTTTCAAGTTATCGTGTTCACAAAAAAGCGTGACATCCACACATCCACACATCCACAGACACATCCACACATCCACAGACACATCCACACACACACACATCCACACACACACATCCAGACAATTGCTTAGAACATTGTATTAGACATTTTTAAATTGGGGAAGGTTCAATTAAATGAATTTAAAAATTTTGGAAAATGTTACCATTACAAAGCTTCCTCTATGAGTGAGGAAGCAAAAAGGAGAAACAAAATAGATAAGAGCACAAACATTCTCAAAATGAGTACTACGAAACCCTGGGAGGGATTCCATTGTCAATTTTGTAAAAAATTAATTCCAAAGCCAATCTACTTAATACACGACTCATTTTGCAACAAGACCCCTTACAGATATAAAAAGAATTTCACTAATCCAGACCCTATCAAACATAAAATTACGTACAGGGGGCTGGGAAATAATAAACAAAAAAATCCAGAACTTACTAAAACTAGAAATCGAGGAATTGGAAATTGAATTAAACACTGACACAGGAACAGTAGACGACTTAGACAAGGAACTTAGGAAATTAACAGAAACTTTAGGTATACTTGTTGCATATCAGTTCGGGCTCGGTGTGGCCCTGCACTAAAGGGTTGCCGAACTGCACTCGAGACGGGCCGGAATCCCCCGAGCGACAGCGCGTCCCGTGGCCAGTTTCTGCTCGCTCGTTTGGCCGGACACTACTCTTGGCTAGTTTCAGTTTTGTGCCGTGACAATAGTTCGCTCGTTTCGCTAATCTTAATCATCGCTCTACAACTCCGCCCAGCTAACACGTCGTCTCCGAAACGCTTCCCGTAATAAATGTTATACTTCCAAAAATATGTTGAAAGGTATGTTATTGTTACGATTATCTGTAGAAGAGCAGGTAAGGGAGAAAAATTAAAATCGGTAAGAATATGAAATTAAAATATTTTACCGCAGTAACTGCTTATCGCAATGGTAATTGTTAAATTTTGACTCATTTGTATGACTGAATGTCATTATCACGTTAATACAAATAATGTGTAGCAGAAAGAAAATGTTTTTGCAGCGAAATAACACAAAGTACCAATGTTGTTATCAAGTTTATGTATGACAATAAAAAGGATCGATAAGCAAATTATTAGTATGCTGCGAGTCTCCGTGCGCCCACTGAAGATAATTGTAAGCATTTCTCACAATCTTTAGTAGAAAACTGCTATCTTATTTAGTAAGGCTTGGTATTTGAATTACTAAGCCTTCTTAAGTGAATCAGTAGTTTTTAACTGACGATTAGTACAAATGCTCAATAAATACATTAGTAAACGATTTCACAGAATTTCCTTACTAGAAAACTACTAATTCAGATTCAGGGAGTAAATGTCAACTTTTTAGCACGGCTATACTTTTGCATGCACTTAAAAGTGTCAATTATTACTGCAAATATTAACTGATTTTCATGAGTTTTTTTGCACTTTCTTCTAATTATATGAATACATTAATTCAGCTAATTAAAGTTGAATTAGGCCGCGCTTTCATAGTATTAGTTTTTGTAACCGGCAGGGCCGGCGCAGCCCATATTTTGCATGTCTGGAGTTTGTATGGGGGGGGGGGTATTTTTAAAAGTTTTTGTTTATTTTAAAGAGATGGTTCTTCTTCGTACATAATTCCTGCAGATAAATGCGTTTATAATTGTATTAAAATCTAAGTTATCCAAACAATCTTGGTGAATATGTAATATCATCAGATTATTTAGCCGCTTTTGCCCCATTGTGGAACTTAAATAGGTTTTCACCACCACTTGCACAAAAAAGGCAGTTGCGATTTGTTAATTGTGAATGAATTATATGAATATTAATATCAAAAGAAAATATAAGGCTAAAGAAACTGAACAATTGTTAACAAATGATTAATATCGTAATAAATAAGAAATTACAAAAATGTTATAAAATATAGCTTGCTAAAAAATATTTATTTAGGCACGTATTTTTTTCAATTACCATAACGAAATTGATACATTCTTTGTGGAAAGTAAAAAATTTTAAGGATAAAATTAGTCTTTTGCAATTGTTAGTTTAAGGACGGTGCCATTTTTGCAATTTATGAGGTATCAAAGTTTTTCTCATTTCAGTTTATCCAGTTTTTTGCACTCTTTCAAAATCCACAAGAAAAATTCAAAAATAATACAAAATGGTAAAGTTATTTTTAATTTTTGAAAAAAAAAAGAAAAAAACTCAAATTTTGAGATTTTAAGGTTTTACTTGTTTCAGTTTGTCCAGTTTTTTTACTCGTTTGAAACCGATGAAAAAAATGCAAAAAGAATACAAAATGGTAAAGCTACTTGGATTTTTTTAAAATGACAACACATTTTTTTCGTTGAAACTTTCAGGAGTGATAGGTAATCAATATTTGAGGCGGACTAAGTCTTCGTTTGTTCGCGAAAAAACGAAGGAAAAGTAACCAGCTTTGCCGTTTTTGACGCACTATATCGTTACGTCCGATGAAATAACATTTTACTGATTTGAAGTAAAAAATAACAGTTAAATACAATAAATGAACAGAAAAAAAATATAATTTTGTTTCTCCCGAATTATCTATCACTCCTTAAAATTTCCACGAAAAAAGAAGGTAACTGGTTTGAGAAAATGTTGTGTTTTAATTTTTTTACATTCTCATTCTAATGAGAAGGTATTGGTTTTATGTAAAATTTGACATAGTCGGTTTTCATCAAATCTCCACGTTTTGAGACCTCCTGAGTCAGAAAAAACGATTTTTACGAAGGTGTCTGTCTGTCTGTAGTCTGTCTGTCTGTCTGTAGCCACGATAACTTTCGAAAAATTGATCAGATTTGATTGAGCTTTGGCACACTTTTTTATGGCCGAAAAATAGAGAACGAGTTCGTTAACCAGCTATTTTGGATGAAAATCCAAAAAGTGAGCACATTTTGAAAATTTTTGAGACCATTTTTTTTGAAGATTTGAAAATTCTATGTACGGTTATTAGTAGTACGCAAAATGACGAACAAAATATTCTTATGACTTTTTGTGATAAAAAAAAAATTACTGGAGTTATAGCATTTTCAAAATTCCAAAAAACAAACGAAAATGAACATTTTAAGCCGAAAAACGCACGATATGAAAAAAAGTCAGGAGGAGAAAAACGTTGATTCCTGAACACCCTATAATATTTTCATAACAACTTTTTGAATTTTTTGAAAAATAAAAAATTCAAATTTTGATCGCACAAAAAATTAATGAAAAATCAAAAAACCATTTTGCTGTCAAACTATGCAAGATACCAGAAAAGATCATCTCACCAAAATTGTGCACCTAAAAAAGATCTACAAATTTCTTATCATTCACTTTTTGATATGACGCGTAGTTTTTGTTTTATTCGTAAAAAACAGCATTGAAAATAGAAAAATCAAATTTTCAGACGAATATTACCAGCTACGAAAAAATGACCGAAACAAAATTTGTTCATCCAAGGAAGAGGTACAAATTTATTGTGACTCATGTTTCGATAGGATGCGTGGTTTTTGTTTTATTCGTGAAAATAACATTGACAGTAAAAAAAATCAAATTTTTGAAAAAACAATGCAAGGTAAGAAAACATGTAAATGAACAAAAATTGTGCATTCAAAAAAGACTTACAAACCCGTAATCAATTTTTGTGGTAAGAATATATTCAAAATTAAAAAATTAACTTTTTTGATAAACGGCACAAGCTAAAATAAAATGTTAACTAATAAAATTTGTCGCCTGAATTATATCATTACTGTTCATTTAAAATCAAATACAAATTTAGTAATTTGTATATGAAGAACATATAACACGAAGCACAAAGTGCACGCTCAGTGTATTTACCAAATCGCACGCCGTAAGTGCGCTCAAACTTTTTTGTTTCTATCATACGGTTCAAATGATTTTCAAATCAAATATCGAGCGCGAAGCGCGAGTGTCTGGATGAGAATGTGTTCCTTAAGGTCGATAGAACCTTGAGTAAATAAAGTTCCTTTTCAGTCTAAAATAAAAACAAATTTAACAGTCACTTAATATGTAGAGGTTTTGATAATTTTATAATATTTGCAAACAAACTTTTTCTTTTCATCGAAGTCGAACACGAAGTTCAAAAATCTAGAGGAGCCGAGCGTAAAGCGCGATGTAAATACGCCCGAGCGCGTAACGCGAGGTGAGTACACAATCGAGCGCGAAGCGCGAGATCCAACAGTCGCGCGCCCTAGGCGCGCTCAAACTTGCGAGCGAAGCGAGCCGCGCGCAAAGCGCGCGATGAGAATGTGCCCGCGAAGCGGGCAGATTTTTTTAAATTGAAACAGCTTTACCATTTTGTATCCTTTCTTCATTTGTTTCATCGGCTTCGTAAGAGTGCAAAAAACTTGACAAACTGAAACAAGAAAAACTTAAAATCTCAAAAATTGCAAAAAGGCAAGGTTTCGAAAATCAAATAAATAAAAAATTTCCTTCCGAAAAATACAAAATCCAGCCGATTTATTCTGGGATTAACCAAATATACAAACCAATATGTTGTTCTAAAACTTATTAACCCTCGCGCTGTAAACGTTTTTTTGACACCTTTTCGCTGTAAACGGGGGTCTGTGAGACTCAAGGTTTTTTTTATTTGTTAAAGTGATAGGAAAAATCTGGCAAAATGTATACAACATCATTAAACCTTCTACTTTATGGATCAGTCGAACAGTAACAGGAACAATTTTTTTCAAACAAATTATTGCATATGAACAGTTAAAAATACCAACGTAGTAAACCTCGTCTGGGTCTCACAGGCCCCCGTTTACAGCGGAAGGGTTAAACTTACGGTTTTCGGTATCGCAGTCAGTTCCCTTCTTCTCTTGAGTAGTGTTTAAGATTTTATTCTTATTTACTATATTACAATTATTATTCTCGCTAATATTGAAAGAGTTCGCTATTAGCAGTATTGCTATTTCCTTCTTCTATCGATGGAAGAGAATTGGAAGAAATTATACCTGCAAATTTGAAATGTTGAAATATACAATCGAAAAGTTTCTCGTCAGAAATCGCCAGAATTCATGATTTTTCAGACTATTCCTAACTTTTCTTCAGTAGGATTTTGAGTAGAATAAAAAAGAATATTTGAAGGAAAAATAATCGAGTTTTTTTTCGAAATTGAATGTTGACAATTTTCTAAAAAAAGGTTCAGTCTGGTAGTATAGAGCTAGGGGGCTAGTATTACGAAATTTTCCGTAGCGTTAGTCCTGATCGAGCTGGAGTCTTACGCAAAATTCCGTAACGTAACACAGTTAAGAAAATTAAGACGTTGTCAAAAGTGATATTTGAAAATAAAAAAAAAATTAAATTAAAAATTTGAACATCTTTTTTTAACAAAATATGTGAGACATTTTTTTCTTTTTATAAGTTGAGCAAGTTTTAAAAAATTGAAGAGACGAGGGTTTTACGCTTCTCAGTCCGATGTGGAATATGCGAATACATTGATAACTATTTTTTTTTAATTTTCAAAAAATGAATATTGTAAAAAACAATATATTATAAAACTTTAAACTTACGGTTTTCTGCATCACAGTCTATTTCCTTCTTCTCTTGAGTGTTTACGTTTTCACTCCTATTTTCGAAATTACCATTTTTATTCTCACTAATATTACAAGAGCTAAAGCTATCACCGACACCATTGCCGAAAACAGAAATCGAAAACGAACAGTGCAGAACCCAGACAAGAGATATATTTTTGAAGCAAAAGGAAATTTTTTTTTATCTTTCCGTCCAGTTTTCTGTGTATGGAATTTCCATGGTTGGAAAGTTACATGCCTAGAGTTCTCCATGGCATCCATTTTACGTACGAGATAATAAATTTTAATATTAAGAACCTGTGTTTCCAGCTGCCAAATTTATTTTAATAATTTGTTTAATTTTGTGGGATCGTGATTACCATCTTATTAATTCAAGATGTTTCCTTTTTCGGCTGCCCTGTTACCGTTGAATTTTAATGATGACAAGGGTGTTCTTTTGAATAACTAACGCACTGGCTCTATTTTTAATTTTAATTTATTCAAATTAAACGAAAATGAAATAGAAAACAGATTGTAAAATTCCAAAGGAAACAAGAAAACAAAAGTGATTTCATATTCGACTTACCCTAACTTATAGCTATAGCCACACTTCATTCGCCAGAGAGAAGAAAAGAGCGGGCAAGGATTAGATTTCTCGTTTTTGGGATAGGATGTAACTTGTCAGGTTGTGTCCGATTCGCCGTTTCTATTCTGGGTGCACTGAGCTGATTTGCAGAATCGACACATCCTTCGCGGTAGGAAACGATCTCTGCTGGTTTTTAATTTAAATGGCTACACGTCTGTACGTCGTTATGTCGGTTAAATTCTCGTTCTGTCTTCCGTCGACTGAAGATCCGAAAGTGTTTTACGTCTGTTCGCGGATCTGTCTGGGAGAGTCAATTAAATTTGTCAAATTAGGTCCGATGATGCTGTCACTTGATGCCGTTTCGGTTTGAAGGGCGTTAGAAGGCGACGTCCGTTGATACCTAATGAAAAATAAGTAGTCGTGTCAGTGGTACCGTTTGAAAACGTCGTTTCTGGCCAATAACTAACTTTAATTATTAATGACGTCTCGGGCCAGCTCAGTTACGCATTTTTCCGCATTTTTGCAAGCGCTGCTAATTTTAATTGGATGGTCGTTTTCAAGCGACAATTTGGGAAGGAACCATGAAAGGAAGCTCTATTGTGAATCGTTGACTTCTAAAAAAAATGCTGACTGTCATAACGGGACTTAGAGACGCGTTTTATTCCTTTAATTTAATATTTTTCAATTGAAATGTGAATTTGATTGACTATTGGTTATCAATTGTTTCCAATTTAGTTTATGTATTCCAGTAATTTATAACTGTCCATTATCTCACGTGTTTCTATCTTAAGCTAACTTATTGGCATGGGCGAAGGAATGTTTATGTTGGCTTATGTTCTAATAATGCTTACGTTGCGTATATCTTCCTGGAGAGTTGATTTTAATTTGGAATAGGTTGAACTTCGACTCGCAGCGGGGTACCTGCCTCGAACGCTTCGCCATGGGTACACGGCGACGCGGCGAAAACGCAGAGACAGCTAAAAAATCATCCCTAATGGGTTTCAAGATTTCTAAAGGAAGCTCACTCGCGAGTTGCCAGTCAAATTTTTGTTCGTTATTTACACCTAAATGATCATCCCCAATGGGTTTCAGGTGTACTAAATGGACGGTTTTTTCACTCCAATTTGGACATGATTGACAGCTTGTCAGTCAACTTTGGCACCACTAAGGAGCTGCATGTCAAATTTTTTGTTTAGTTGTCAGAACCTAAACAATAATTCCAAATGTGTTTCAAGAGTACTAAATTGACGTTTTTTCACTCGAATTTTTGACATGTTTGACAACATGCCAGTCTACTTTGGCGCCACTGAGCAATTGCCAGTCAAATTTTTTGTTACTTGTTCAAAATCTGCCCTTCCGCATTCGTTAAAATGCTGAATGAATACAGTTGAATGAGACTGACTAGCCTAAGATCATTTCTATGGGTAATCTACGATTCATTGCTGCGCGCATGAATGGGTTAAAATTCAATATAAAATGGTGGTCTTAAAAGATCACACGCAATGGTGAAAATACGATGCACACATAGCAACTTTGAATAAGCGTGAATCTGCCAAATTTAGGTTACCTCAGGTTATGTTCAACTAAGTGAAATATGCAAATTACAATTTTAAATAATTAATTGTTTCAAATGAGAAGTATGAAGTAATAAATTTTAATAGGAAAATGCAGATTAAACCAAAATTAAAAAAATTAAAATTAACTACAATGGAGTCTCACATATTTCCCATCTCCCTTATTTCACGTCTCCTCTATTTCTACTCGGCCGTACACGGTTATTTCCATTTGCGCAGTTCCGGCACCTCCCGCTACGGTCCCTGTATACGAGTATTCTCCTCCGCGTCAGTGGCTGAACAATTAAAAAGAGGCCCGAAGAGCGGGAAGCATTGAATTCAGTATTTTAGTATGACGTCATGGGAATACCTCATATGACTGTTTGGAGAAAATATTCTAAACGTAAAGGCATAAATGCACGAATAGTAATATTTGTCAAATGTAGAATGTATTTTCTCAGTTATGTTCCATTATTTTGTCGATTGACGGCCTTTCAGTTTCACGAAATAAAATAAAATATCATAAATGTCAGGTTAGTGGCACTCTAACCTCAAATTTCGGACAGTTGCTTGTATTTCGTGAAACTGAAAGGTCGTCAATCAACAAAAGAATGGGACATGACTGAGAAAATAGATTTTACACTTGAGAAATATTACTACTCAGACCTTTATCACTTACTTTACTTTGAGAATATTTTCTCCAAAAAGTCGTATGCAGTTGCAGTACTATGTACTAACCTTCCTGACGGCTGACATTTCAACCTATCCTAGAATTATAAACTTGAAAACTATTAATACTCATACCTTTATACCATACTTTTACGGTCAGAATACTTTTTCCAAAAAGGTGTCTGCACTCCTATGTCACTCCTATGCTAACCTTCCTGACATTTCCACTCATCCTTCCATGACCTGACGTCATGCCACAAAACTCTCTACTCTAGTCCGCGAATTATTTGAGTCGTATCTTATTCTATTATTTTGATTTTTAATTGGAAAATTGTCGTACTTCAACAAAAACACTTGAAAGACACTTGAAAAACACTGACATGTTAAGGGATCGCGACTTTTTCAACTGCGCCAATCGGGGCCGCCTGAACCGTTTCAAATTGGAATACATAATATTGTGCAATCTCCGCATGTGAGTACCCGCGCACTGTTTTTTTGTCCCTACGCTGCTAGTGTTTTTCATGCAGGAGTCGCAACCGTCTCTCGCCCCTTGAGCTGAGAAACTGCGTGGGCCAGCACTTCTAGGAATCTCGGGTATATTAATCGGTATAGTGTTATTGATTTCAAATCGACCGCGGTTTTTGGCACATGCGCGGTTGAAAAAGTTACTTAGAGCAAGCGCAGTGATACAAGAACGTGGCAGCCAATGAACGTCGCTTGAGCAAAATATCCTGCCCAGTCGCGGTAAAGGTGGGGCCCCCTCCATCGTAGAAATTAAACAATCGTTACGTTTCAAGGACGCATAAATACGGGAGACTCCACTGTAATATTGCAATATATTATAATTGATGCAACAATTTATATCAAAATTCAATAATTATGAAGTTGTAATTCTCTTTTTACAATAATTTCAATAAATCATCCTGTGCAGGGATTATAATATTTATACATAAGGCGCCAGTGCCATTTACTTATACAGTGCACATGCTAATGGCTGCAGAGAGTGCACGTGCCAAAAACAAGTTCCGCAATCCGCTCTTATCTATTTGCATCCCAAACATCAAAATGTTTGGAAATTTTGGTTATTGTCCTCGATAACTGGATCAAAATAAGCAGTCCTTTCCCGTTCTAGTTGGATTAATTATTTTCTTAGTGTAAAATTTCTGAGTTATGTAAGCAGGTAATAAACTAATAAGATAACTTTTCGGAACGTGTCACGACTTGAACTATCGTTGGTTTAAACGCTTTTCGTTTAGACACACACGTGCTTAGTAGTGATTTTTAAATTCTCCATTCACACAAGCGCCTTAGTCATTATATCAAAAAGTAACGTAATTCACATTTAATGCTAGCTGCTTCTGTGTAGTGGTTTGAACTTATTACAGACAATATTTTACATTCGTGCGAAAATTTGTTCTTTTTATGTTACGTTTCCACTTCTAAAATTTTGGACTTTTTGCATTTTAACACTTAGGGGCATTTTCTTTCTCTGTGGTTTTTATAGGGATCACTCACAATCACTAAACACTTTACATGGGTTGAAGCGTTTTCACCGGTAATTGTACCTTGTGCAGGGGCATCCCCAATACTTTTGATGTATTGGCTGCTTTTTCAGGAGCCCGCTGGATGATTTCCTTGGAAAGGCTCTGATTTGAATTCGTGTTAGTGGCTATTGGAGCTATTTTTGGTAATTCTAACTCATCTTCATGGTTTTGTACGAAGTCAGCTTCTTCGAGATTTTTAGTGTTTTGTTTTATGTCACTAATACTGGACCTCCTAGATCGCCTCTTCCTAATACAAGCGACACAGGCTAATATTACTATTGAGATTTGAGAGTGACAAAAATGGATTATTAATCCCAGGATTTTTAGTCAGCCTAATCCAATATATGACCCATAAGTAAGGGTTAAATGATTTTTTGCGGAATGCCTTGCGATCAATGAATTCCTCTAATTTATTCTCGATCTCCCATAAGGATTCTTCATTTTTGTAATTTTGTCGGTAGGTAACGGCTTCTTTTGATGATCTTATGAGCATGAATTCCTTGATTTTAATCATGTTGTTATTGTGTCCAACGATAGGTGATATGTTTCTTAGGTCTAAATGTAGAGGTGGCTCATAAATGAACTCTGTAGAATATTGGTTGACTGAAAGACAGGTTAAAATTTCGGAGAGAGAGAGAGTCTATCCCGCTAAAGTCTTCATCTTGATCCAATATGGGTCGCTCTGGTATAAAATTTTGATATCACAGACTTTAAACGTGTCTTGTGTTGGGTGGAGTAGCATCTCAATTTTGCAAGTTTTACTGGACGCCGTCTCGTGGATGATAAGGTCTCCCTTACAAAGATGATATTGCTGAAGGTACTTAAATTCCAAGAATTGATCTTCTGTCATTAGGATGTACATTCTCCGACATTCATCTACGGTGATATATCTAGAATTAGAATTTATATACGCCCGGCCAGAGTTGGTTACAAATATTTCTTGAGGTACGGGTATTGAATGAATATAGTAGAGTTGATAATCTGTTTTGTCGAGAAGTGGTATATCCAGTACGAACCTTAAAGATCCATTCCTGACCATAATCGTTCATGTTGATAATTGTGCCAATTCCTCGATACTGACTTTTGGTACACGATTAGGAAACATGAGAGTGGGAGCATGGTCCTGTACATCTCGATACACAACCTCTAGTTGGTTGGTGTTTAACAGAGAGGGATCTAGATGTCCTCTTCTAGCGTCATGTGTGGCATCTAGGAGTTGATCGGCTGATCTTGTGTAGCCATACAATCCGGCTCCGATCATTCTTAACAAATGATTTAATGTGTTTATGTAGTTTATTTGTGGCATATATTCTCTAATTTGATTGATTATGACTGCAGTATTGGTTGAATCAAGTTTAAAATGATTAAGCTGTCTTTCTTGATTTTCTTCTCTTGGATGTATTTGCTAAGATCAGCTCTCAAAACATGGGTTTGTTGCTCAAGGAGGTGAGATAAATTCTTTTGTGCATCATTGACCTCATTGATTTTTGTGTCTAATAGTTGCTCATCATCATAGGTGACAAGTCCTGCAACAGGTCCGATTTTTCCTCCCAGAAATCCTAGCCGAGTGTCACTTTGCAACTCTCCAGTAGAGATTTGGTTCTCCGTCCATATGTTCCTAGGAAATGCTGATATTTTGTATTGTCCATGAAAATAGTGAGTCTCCAGACACGAGCAATCCTTCGCATGAATCCTTCCTTCTCGCAGTAGATTCCGGTACTGCTGGCAAGGGGAGTGATCCTATACAGATGTTCGCCCTGTCCAATGCGGGTAGCTGCATATACATAACATATAAGGATCCAAAGACATGGGCCGTAGACTTTAGGACAATTGAACAACTCTGCTTTTATTTTCTTCCCCTATGAACTAAGTTTGCGTTTGGATACTCTTTAATTTACTTAATTTAACATTATTCAATTAAAATTTATTTATACCTTCAATTAAATTACATTTGATTACAGTATAGGATTTATTTAAGGGTAGGAGCAGTAAATACATATAAAAGAAAGCATCGGCATGTGTTTCGGTATTTTCACCACCCGTATTTCTGGGTTACGATGGCCAATACTTTAATCCCCACCCCAGAATCATTTAGGAATGAATGATTCTGTATGTCTTTAATAGAGATTGCTTGAAAATAATTATCGAAGTTTTTTTGTAGTGAATTTTATTACGCGCTGAATAATTTAGGGAAAATTATAGGGAGAAAAAGACACATCTGAGCGGTTCACCACCCCATAATTATTTTGGAACAAGGTAATTCTTGGGTAATCCCGGACTTTATTGAATGTATTCCAATTTAGTATATTTTCAGTTTTTCCTTTCTTTTCTAGCTTCAGATTTAATGCCTGTGTTTACCTTGTTTCACAGAATACTCTGAGGTTGGCCTGATATCTTGTAGTTACCTATTCATAATTAAGCAGTTGCTTTATGTACATGAAGGAAAATAATACTTTGTTTTCATTCTTTGAACCAGCTTAAATCTTAACTACCTTAGGCTTGTCGGCATGTTTCATGAATCGGGAGCCACCTTTACTTTCTAGAATTACATTATCATTATCCGTTAGTCCTACGACCTTGTATGGACCGCGAATTCGGACGTCGAATTTTCCATTGCGTACATCTTTCACCACGTATACTAAATCATTCACTTTCCCGTTTAGCGGCCTAGCCTTTTGATCATCGTATTTCTTTTATCTTTCCTTTGCATCAATTAGATTCTTTGTGATGATTTTCTGAATCTCGTTTAATCGGACGATTAGGTCATGCAAGTAGGTGCTATAGGTTTCCAGGTGGTCTTCAGACGGAAACGAGATGGGTACCCGTGCGGTTCTTCCAAAGACTAATTCGTAGGGAGTAAACTCCGTCGCTTCATGAACCGACGTATTGTACGCAAACATGGCGAATGGGGGCAGTCGGTCCCAGTCGTCATAATTGTTCGCGTAATATTTTATATAATCTGTTAAAACTATATGGCTTCTCTCCAGGGATCCATTTGTATGAGGACGATACCCAGAAGTCGTCAATTGTTTTATTGCCAATTGTCGCGGCGATATGTCAATGGATCTTTCCATTGACGGTTTATGTTAGAATCTTCAGTTTGACTTGAGCAGATTTCTAAGGATCCTTCTTTTTCGTTCTGGGGTGTAGGTGGGTCTATATAGGGTACCTCAAGGTTAAGTCTTGAAACCGGCGAGGTCAATTTTATCTCTTGGGCGGGTTTGGAACATTGTAACTTTCGCGGTTGATAATCTTCTTTTGCTGATATTGGACTACTGAGCTCTCCCTCCCCACTCGTTGTCTTCGCAAAGGGTGTTGACCATGCTACAGGTGCTACGGAAGGCAAGGAGGTTGTAAAGAGTGACTGCTGTGATACAGGTTCCTTTATCTGAGGAGAACTAATCTCTTCGGGAACGCCCGTAAAACGCACGGTACTTCTTCGGTGAGGTGCGACGACCTTGCTGCAGCCTAAGGTTGTATGGACCCCTGGTTGATCTGGTTTATTCAAGTTGTCGACCTCCTGCAGTGATTTTTGATGTTCTTCGAAAGCCTTTAGGAAGCTGTTCACTTTGAGCGTGAATTCGCCATCATCAAATTCTCCGCAGGGATCTTGCTTTTCCAATTCTTCCAAAAGTTCTTCAGCACTTTCACCTTCAGAAACATGATTGGAAGGAATCTGAATGACGGCATCAATATCTTCATTATTCCAGAACCAGGATTGGTGTTCTGCAAAGGATTCATTAAACTTGTTTGATAATTTTTCCAAATGCTTCAGATTAAGACCGCGATTCTCCTCGACATCGCTGTCTTCGCTGTCCACCTGAGGTGGGCTGATATCCACTATGACTTGTTGCGGAGGTGTAGAGCCCTTATAATGAAAACTTAAAGTTTCTGTCTGGAAGGTGCTAGTTTCTTGTACGGAATCATGCTCTGTTCCCTCTTTTGGCAGTTTATCCGCTTCTTCATTTCCTTCTATCCCTTGGTGGCCAGGAACATAATTCCATGTCAACTGTAAGGGTTCTAAAGCGGCTTTTAGTTCTAAGAATCCGGCTTTGTTGACAACGGGCTTTCGTGCCGCAGTTTCTCTGCCGTTCTCTTCCTATTTGGATATGCAGACGGTTATGCTGTCGATGAAAAACTTGGAATCTGTATTAATTCTAAGCTGTTGGATTCATGCGCCTGTGGCCCTCTGAGCGGCTACCGTGGTCGCTCTGATTTCTGCCGCGTTCTTTCTTTGGCGTCCTGTAACCGCTTGCGAGACGATTAGGGGGTGGTGTTTGGCAAACTATACGCCAATTCCAGCTCGAGAGTTGCCTTTCGAATCAGGAACGGTTGCCCCGTCGATGTATACATCAACGTAGGGATCGCATAAGGGAGGTATCCATGGAGCCTTTGGGGGTGAACGCGGGGGTGCGCTTTTAGGTGGGCCATTGCCTTTGGAGGTCGATTGCGCAAGTCCTACGTCTAACAGGACGCTGCGACCCTTTCTAAAGAATCATCTGATTCAGATGATGAATCAGATAAAGAGGACTTTTCGCTGGGGAGGGGTTTTTTGTGATGTTGAGTCTAAGGTTGCGATTTCGTAGCCTTGATGCAATTGTACTTCCGTCCATGTTATGTGCCTTCAAACCGCTTGGAGGTCGGAACCTGCCGACTGGGTGTAGAACTGGCTTTGCCTTCTTCCTCGTATTCAGCTGATATCCAGCCAGTGGTTTGGTACTTTTGTCTGGTTTCTTGGTGGTCGGGTTCGCGTTTGGCTTTGGCAGAGAAGCCGATTTCGTTTGACTAGGTTTGAACTGGCTAGACCTAACGATGCTCGGCTTTTTCGGAGCTGCCGCGAGGGGTTGTGAGTCCTTCCGCGCGGTGAGGGGTGGTTTGCTCGGACTGGATTATTTCGTTTTTTCCTTAATTGTTGAGGAACGCATGTGTATAGGCAATACTCGAGTGGGGTTGGCTCTAACTACCTCATTCAAGGGATTGGCTAAATTGGCGTAGTCTTGAATGAATCGCCTATAATAACCAGATAGTCATAAGACTTGACGAACAGCTCTTACCTTGCAGGAAATGGGGAAATTTTGTACCGCTCTTATCTTGGACGGGTTAGGTTTGACTCCATTCCGTCCAATTATGTGACCTAGATATGCCACTTCTTTTCGCAAGATGTCACATTTATCTGGCTGCAACTTTAGGTTTGCTTGCCGTAAGCGTGCGAAAAGGCGTTTCGCCTTCGTGTGATGTTCCTCAAGCGTTTCTGAGAACAGCAGTACGTCGTCAAGATATATGAAGGCCTCCGTGCCATGCATTCCATTCAATACTTCGTAAATTAGACTTTGAAAGGGTACCGGGGCATTTTTGATGCCCACTGGCATTCGAAGGTACTCAAAATGACCTTCAGGTGTAGAGAAGGCCGTTTTTGCTCGATCGTCGGGGTGCGTTTCAACTTGGTGTTATCCGCCTGCCAAACCAAAGATAGAGAAGTACTGTGCCTTCCGTAGATGGTCCAGGATTTTTGTAATATTTGAAAAGGGGTATTCATGCCCTATGATTTTTACGTTGAGCGCCCTATAATCTATGACAAACCGGTATTTTTTTTGTCCTGAGGTATCAGGTTTCTTAGGGATTATCATTAGTGGTGAATTATAGGGTGATTTTGATGGTCCGATGATTCCGCTCATTTTTTTTTCGACTGCTTGTTGTACATCTTCCGCCGAATCTTGTGCCCGTCGATATTGTATTCGTTGTATGACTATATGTTCAGTTATGGGTATTCGGTGTTGAACAAAGTGGGTTGCAGTTAGTTTCTCGCCATTTGAATAGAATATATCCGGAAATTCGTTTGCCCATTGGGCAACGTAGTTTTTTTCTTCATCATTTAAATGGGAGAGGTATAAAATGTTAAACACGCGCTCCGCGCGGGTTTGCTCCTTCTTGGCTACGTCTTCATCTGATTACGTTGGCACGGAATGGGAAGATTCTTCCCCTTGAATCCTATAGTATTTGAAGGGGATGATTTCTTGAGAGGGAAGGGCCAGCTCGACTACCTCTTCAGTAGTGTTCATTACTAATACATGATACATCCCGTTTTTATTCGTGGCTGCAGCTTCACCTAAATATATTCCGTCCGGAGTCTTGATAAGGGGTAGGTACCCCTCTCACACTTCGGGATTTGATACATCTAGCGAGATTGCTTGACGAGTTCGTGGTTAAAACCTTAATATGCGAAGGAACCGTTTATTTCCGATTTTAATTTGTTTTTTGCTTCCTTCGATTCTTTCTTCTACCATCGGAATTCGTATTACTGCGTTAGAGACCGTGAAAATAGTATTGTGTCTGAAGGATCTTCCCACTTGTTCCTGTCGGAGAAAGGGTCGGCCCAGAATTCCATCTTTAGAAATAGGGAAATTGTTACTTACCACGTAGAATTCCACCGGGGCCCCTAAAACCAAAATTTCGAGTGTGCCTAGGGTCTTTACTCCGTGCTCGGTTATTCCACACATTTTAGTATTTTTGTTCGGTGAAATCACGAGTTCTTCTTGTAACGCTTGAAGTTTTATCAGATTGACCCCTGATCCTTGGATCGACCAGGAAGGATGCCTTCGAATTGCGAAATTCCGTGGCAATCAGCATGAGTACCGGGGAATCTTCTAGTTGGTCCCGGGATCGGAACACCCTGTGGAGTTCTGCAGATCCTTCACAGTTCGAGGACCTGCCCGAGACTTAGATCTCGCCGGGGCGTGCTACTGATGAGCTAGATTGAAGTTTACATTTTTCTGATCCTTACTGCCAGAAGGTACCGTTAATGCTGACAATGGCAAATTTGCGCACGGATAATATGTACGAGTAATATGGATATGCAAAGGGATATCCTGTGTATGGGAACGGCGGGCAAGGATAACCAGGAGTGTATCCAGGGAATTGTTGGAACATTCGCGAAGGGTATGCCGAATTTATCATCGCATTCTTCATGCCAGGTATCTTGAGAATACTTTTCTGCTCGAGGTGAAAAGATTTTTCCTTATAGTGAGTCCATGGGCTTGGGCGTCTTGCTCCTTCAGCCTTATTCGTTTTATTTGTCACATCCATGGAGGATTGTTGTGCCACCCTATATGTTGAGACCGATAACTCTAAAGTGGAGTTATACTTCTTCACTTCTTCGACATGTAAAGCATACTCGTATGTGTCCGCTAAGTCCTTTGGACGACTCGTATACACGAAGGTTGCCATTCCGTCCGAAAGTCCGCAAATGAAAGCCGTCAAGGCTACATCCTTAACTGGCTTAATCATTAGTTCGCTTTCCTTAACTCGCACCGAATTATCTGTCCCTTTAACGTATTTGTCCGTGTGTTTTTCTTGCAAAGCATGCTTTGCACCGCTAAACAGCTCCTGCATCCTCACATAACAATCACTAACATAATTTAAATCTTCATTGGGTTTAAGATTTAAATATTCATTATTCGCCTAGCAAATCAGGGGAATCCTACATAATTCATCGACAAGTTCTGTTAAAATGTTTATTAACATTTTCAAATCTTTAATTAGTACGTTCAGAAAAAAAACCTTCAAATCACTAGTCGATCGCTTTCCAAGAGTAATTATTGCTTGCTCTATTTCCGAAAGCGAAATCAACAATTCGTTTTGGCTATTAGTCGTTCCGACATGTTATAAGGACAATGGAAACCACGCGTGATATAAATTAGGGTTTAAGTTGGGCGGTCCGAACGTCGGCAGGCTTACAGACATCAGAGCTTCAGCCATTGATTATTAATTGGCAGCAAAAATTCTTCTCATTATTTATTGAAAATTAGAATTTTCTAAATAATTTTCTATCCATTGAATCACGTCTTCCAAAATTTCAAAATGGCTATTTTGAGCTACTTGAACTGAGTATTGTTTCCCAATTAATTCCGATAATTTTATTTCGAAGTTAGGTTCACTCAGGGTTGTCTCAGTATGTAGCTGTGATTGCTTAGCAGACGCTGCTAAATTACGTGCAGTGGCACGTTCGTATCGTTCGCGTACTTTGCTGCCGGCACGATGCTTTTTCTTATGTGCTGTTTTGTGAGGAGGGGAGATGTTAGGCTTGGGACGCACTCCTCTCTCGCTCCCTCTCTCTCTCTCTCTCTCTCTCTCTCACACACACACACACACTACTGCTCCCTTCGTTGGGAGAACATTCTAGTGCATAATGTGCATACACGAAAACACATGTTATAAATTTCACCTGCCACATATGATCGCTGACATAATGAAAATAATTTCGCACTAGAAATTGGCATTAAATATTAAATTTTTCTTAAGGCTGCTATTAGCCAATTACGTCATTTTAATTAACAAATTGTTATTATGCCGCTTAAGACCCTTTAATACAACTATGTAGGCCGCATGAGGCCTTACCATTAGTTGCTAAATATTACTATCAAAGGATTATTAGCCTCCAAATAATAGTAGAATGTATTTTCAGGTGATCTAAGGCACTAATATCAATTCGCTAATTGACTATTTATCGCACGCCATTCTAATAGTCAAAATTAAATGTCACAAGGAAATTAAATACTGACATCAATTATCTCGAATTAAATTTCCTTAAAATACTCGACCCTGTGTATTCAATTAGATAACTAAAGGGTAGTGATACCTTGCGAACCACAACACCCAGGAAAATCAGGAGCTAAACACAGCTCAGATTTTGGTCTGAATAGAACAGGACGCAAAGTTTCATTAACACATAGTGGAAATTTCTGCAGGAAATTACATTATGAATTTGGCTCATAACGTGAAACAAAAGCAAGGGCTAAAAATAGCTCAAATTTTGAGTCACTTTTATTAAGCTTAATTCAACATATCAATTTTTTGAAGAAACGATGGACGTTATAAACCCAATTGAACCAGAAATAAAACAAAGTAAAAGCTAAAAACAGCCCAGGCTTTGATTTATCCTAGAAAAATTAAGCTTGTAACTATCCAGATGGAATAGATCTAATTTGTAATTTTTGTACTTAAATAAAAATCAATAGCTAAAAGCAGCTCATATTTTAATTCAACCTTAGAGAACTTAAAATTAGATTGGAAATATAAAAAATGAAATTCAGATTCTAATTGCTATTTGAGTGAAAAGCAAGAGATAAAAGCAGCTCATGTTTTAATTCAACTTACGCAATAGAATCAGAGTTTACTTTTTGAAGATAAAAAAAATAAATAAGAACTCAAGCTGCTAATTAAATAAAAGGAAGGACTTAATGCAGCTTGTGTTTTAATTTAATTTATGCGATCTTCAATTGGATTTTGTTTTTAAAGGATGATTTAATATTTAATTTAAATTCATTCTGCTATTCAAATACAAACGAAGAGCAAATAAAAATGAAACCAAATAAAAATTAAATTGTGGTGACACCATTGTGGTGGCCACACTTTATTCGCCAGAGAGAAGAAAGGAGCGGGCAAGGATTAGATTTCTCGTTTTTGGGATAGGATGTAACTTGTCAGGTTCACACCTTTCCCTGGACCGTCGCATTTTGTAGAGAACTGCACTGGGCCTGATTCGCCGTTTCTATTCTAGGTGCACTAAACTGATTTGCAGAATCGATACATACTTCACGGTAGGAAACGATCTCTGCTGGTTTTCAATTTAAACGGGTACACGTCTGGACGTCGTTATGTCACTTAAATTCGCGTTCTGTCTTCCGTCGACTAAAGATCCGAAAGTTTTTTACGTCCGTTTGTAGATCTATCTGGGTGAGTAAATTGAATTTGTCAAATTAGATCCGATGATGCCGTCATTCGATGCTGTCCCGGTTCGTCCGAATTTGATAGAAACGTAAATCCGTTGGTGCCGTTTGAAGGGCGACGTCCGTTTATATCTAATCAAAAATAAGATGTCGGGTCGGTAGTACGGTTTGAAAACTACGTTCCTGGCCAATGACTAACTTTAGTTATTGATGACGTCGCGACCCAGCTCAGTTACGCGTCGAGTGCAGACGGGCTGACTAACCTGAAGTAATTCCTATGGGTGATCTACGATTCATTACTGCGCGCATGAATGGGTTGAAATTCAATATGAAATGGTGGTCTTAAAAGATCACACCCGATGGTAAAAATACGATGCACACATTGCAACTTTGAATAAGCGTGAAAGAAGTTAAGTTTAAGTTTTACTTATTAACTTTTTAATAACCCAAGTGTAGGTTACCTTAGGTTATGTTCAACTAAGTGAAATATGCATATTACAATTTTAAAGAATTAATTGTTTCAAATGAGAAGTATGAAGTAATAAATTTGAATAGGAAAATGCAGATTAAACCAAAATTATTGAAATTCAAATTAAATAATATTGCAATATATTATAATTGATGCAACAATTTATATCAAAATTCAATAATCATGAAGTTGTAATTCTCTTTTTACAATAATTTCAATAAATAATCCTATGCAGGAATTATAATATTTACACTTAAAGCGTTAGTACCATTTACCTATACAGTGTACATGCCAATGGCTGCAGGGAGTGCACGTGCCAAAAACTAACTCCACAATCCGCTCATATATACTTGCATCCCAAACACCGAAATACTTAGGATGTCAATATCCGTATTTTTATTGAAGATAATTTCTATAAAATAAAACGTGAGTGATAGTTTTTGTGAATTTGAGGTTGATAAAAGGTTGAGACGGTTCAACTCGTCACCGCACCAGCTGATAAAAGGAAACAAATATATGTCAGCTGACTAGCGGGAAAACCGACAAAGTCTCGCCATCAGCTGTGTGCCATAAGAAGAAAAGTGACAGCGATAAGAAATTGCGAGACAGGAACACGAAATTAATATGAAGAGACATAGGTCAGTAAGCCAAGCGGGAAATGGATAAACGCGCGCGGAACCTACGCCCAAGAGTAGGGAGACAAGCGGGACCGAGCATACAGGGGACCACTCGATCGATTCGACGCGAATAAAACGACTTGCGATTCAACTGAGTTGGAGAACGGAGTTCTCCGAAATTCTACCCAGATTAGCTGGAAACGCACCAACTCGACGCTTGCGAATGCGAACACCGTACTACAGTCTTACCTAGACAGGATTATCCAGGAGAGTAAAACCAGGTTTTTTAAAATTAAAAGTTATAATTTTTATTTGCTCATGTTGGTTCCTTTTTAAAAAAAAAAAAACTTTAAATTCTGACCTACCCAACTTCACATTGGCGTCAATTAACTTAAAACTTGTCGGAGCAAAGCCCTTCTATTAACCGGGACCAGACCCGGAAATTGAAGATCAATGCTCCCTAAGGCGGGAAGTAAGTGAATGGGGCTCCATTCTGGAGTTGAGTACGATCAACCTTGACAAATTTATCACTAAAATTTGACACCTGGCAATCATGGTGGACTTCTCAACCAGGCTAAGACTTGGAAACTAGGCTGCCTGATGCCCGAAGTGTTCGATTATAACTAGAAAAAATCGGCATAAAGAGATCAACCAGGTCAAAATTTAATTAGAAATTTAAAAAGTTCAAATTAACATCTCCGCGAGTCCTAAACTCACGTTGACTTTTAAAATTCAAAATTAAGAACTGGAAAATCAAGTTGATTTCTAATTTTGTCATTGCACATTGATGGATTAGAATGACGCGTGATTTAGAACGTACTTGAGAACAGAGCAAAGCATAAAGTCAAAAAAAGAACTCCTGGATATTCAAGGGGGCAAACATCTTATAGAATTAGGTTTACAGGTCATCGCATGAATTTGCTAGAAAAAGAAAAGAATTAGCCAAGAAAACCCAACGAACTAGCGTACGCAATTAATGTTCGCGCTCGAGTGAACCCACCGCTTCAACGAATTTTTAATAAAATAGTGGTTAGTTTATGGATGGAAAATATGGACATTAACGGGGTCGCGTTAAATTATATTGAATCTTTGGCATTTGTTGAATTAAGGTCTCAAGAAAATTTTATATCAAGGGAATTCTTAGCTGCCAATTACTTCTGCTTCCAAAACTTGCGTATTCTAAAGAGCATAGTTACGTATACTGATGCAAACAATAACCTTGTCCTACTTCCTAGGGTTTCCTTAAGGGTAATTTTTCAAAATAGGGTGGTAAGGGCAACTTTTAATGTCCTCCCAACGCTCAATCCAGTCTGTGCCATTGGACATGAGTTGTTGAACAGGCTCCATTAAAAGCAATTTAAACTACCACTTTCATGAACTCACAAATATTCATGAAAGGTGTTTAATTTGCGACAGCTCTATTAAGGATAAAATCAGAAAAATAATTTCTCTTTTGGACGATTTAATTTTCAAGGTGCAAAAGTGGGATTCTATATGGGAGAGTTTGCAGCTAGGGATAAATCACTCGATTCAAACTAAATTAAATACATTTATCCGCTCGATTCCTGCCAACCATAAATTGACCAATGTTACAACTGGTACCCCTGGTGGGACACTTTGAGTTTTTGAAAGCGATATAGTATTGCAGGAACGTGATCGCGTACGATCAGAACAGCTGTGAACATTAGAAACACATTACCGCAATTAATAAGGTTGTAAATCAGAAAGCATGAACGCCTAGGCAATCAGTACCATAATATTGGAAGTGAAGTCAACGCAACCAATGCAACAATACAAAGAGGACCAATAAATCAACATCGGTTGAATTTAATTAAAATCAAAGTCAATTTTGACAATCTCCAATTTAATTTAAATCCAAGTCACACTTGACAGCCCCTAAATTAATATAAAATCAAAATATTAAAATAATATCGGAATAAGTGGAAACTCCGACCTAAATAAAATTAAAATCACATTGGTAATTCAGAAACCAAACTGAAATGAAGTACGAAAATAAAATTACAAAGTGAACTTCTAAAACAAATTTCCTAGATCACTAATAATAATGTAATAAAAACAATAATTATAAGTAAACCTAAATAAAAAACTCTAAACATTTGAAAAATTCAAATTCAAATCTCCAAAAATCGATAACCAAGAAAATAACAACGATAAATCTCAGGAAAAACTCAATGAGAATATAAAATTATCTAAATCTGTGCTTTTAAGTTCTTTTGAAGAAATTCTAGAAACAAATGATACCCTAGAAGAAACTGATTTTGAAAATTCGGAACAAAGAATTGGAGACAATGAACAAAATGATTTGCTAAAGCTCGATGATTTAGATGCCACGAATGCAGAATTAGAAACGAACGATGAATTAGATATTATACGCAATAGGGTTGAAAGAGCAACTGAATTTGAGACCCAATTGGAAGCAATTGAAACCGAAGACACTAATAAAATGTTAGAGGATTTGATGAAAGACATTCAAAAGCTTCAGGCGAATTTGAACTATAGTATTAGAAGTCAAAATAAAATAACGACTATCATGCGAAAAAATAGAGAATTGTCGGTAAAAGCTGAAAATAAATTAACCAGCCAATTGGACTCAACTTCAAGAACTCTTAACAATAAAATAATTTTCAAGATCGATGAAAGAAAACAAAATTGTGAAGCTCAAGCAAAATATCTAGAGGAGAGTATTGTAGATGTAGAGAAAAAGGTTGACAATCTGAAACGCGTAACAGAGGAAATTCACGTTAATCACTGAAATGATATAGTTGCAAATATGAAGAATCAAAAAAGGCTTAGTGAACTCGAAGAAAATCAGAATACGCTAGAGGCTAGAATCGATAGGAATATAGGGATAACTAGCGTGAAATCACCTTGGTTAAAAAATTATCCTGTACCTACATTTTCGGAATCGGGTCGAGAACGACCAATGATGTTTTTAAACGACTTAGAAATATATGTTAGGGCGGCTGATATTAGAAAACATGACTTCCCGTTTATGATACAAACATGTTTGGTAGGGAACGCCAGAGAATGGTGGGAAATGGCTCGCGAAAACATCAGAGATGATATGTCCTCTTTTACGACGAAACTTATCAATAAATATTGGAACCAAGATAAAAGATTCGAGATCGGGAAAAATCTGCAGTATGGGTGTTTCATACCAGGAAAACTCACTAGTTCTGAGTACGGAACTAAGATGATTAATCAAGCGAGAGACCTAATCCCCCCACCCTCTGATTATGAAATAATTGTAAGTCTATCGAGACATTTTACCGAAGAGGTCAGAGCCGGCTTTAGGATCAGAAATATGCGAACCTGCGAAGAGTTTATAGAATTTTTGGATAGCATGGATCAATCAGGACCATTAAATAACAGGGGATATCATTCACCACGAGAAAACCCGGTATATGATAATTACTACTCGAATGAGAGAAATCATAATTACAGAGGAGAAACTCGTAATAATTATAAAAATTGTAACCGATATCAGGCTCGCGAAAATTCACGTGCGTAACATAATCAAAATTTTGAGAACGACCATCACAGAGACAATTTTGAAAATGGTCGATATAACCGCGAAAATAGGGATTTTAATGATCAAGGATATCAAAATCAATCTTATGACCACGACAATTATCAAAATTATTATGGTCAGGAGAAAAGAAACTATGGAGATAAAAATATTAGGAGGGAAAATCCCGATGTAAATGATAAATCAGATAGTAGAAATCATTTCAAGGGAAATTATGAAAATCGAAATCGGGGATATCAAAATCGTGAGAATAATTGAAGGGCAGAAAAACTATAGGGGGTAAGTGCCACTTTTTTCGAAAATGAGATTTTTTCATTTTCGAATAGTCTTGGTAAAGGCCCTCAGTACTGCGTTAAGGAAATGTCAAAATACCAATTTTTCTTTTCTTCATAGCTGTCTAAAAACGGTCGGGGAGGTAACTCCACGGTAGCGGAAATTCTATTGGAGGTAACTCCTCATGGGGCCTTATGGATATTTCGCGTTTTATAACGGAATGGGGGGGGGGTACACTCGAAATCTATGGGACTGAGGTTCTATCTATTGGTGTTACATGATACTAAAGCGTCGGTAGGTTATCGTGGCGGAGAGTTTTCGTCTTCTTCATCGTTCGTTAACGTGGTATTAGTCGAAAACAGCACATCTTTTGTACATTTTGGTATTTCACAAATTTTTTCCTTTTTTTTTTTTTTGACGTCTCAGAAACGCGTACGGTCGTTCATGACGAAACAAACACACTGAACGAGAAAAAGAAAAAAAAATGGAGTTAACCCTTTTAGTTCTTCCGCTGCCCTGGAGTTACCCCCGTCCTAGACTTTGAAAATTCGTGGCGCCTTGATTTTTTCATGTAACGGGATAAAATTCACAAAGGACATAGATCTACACTAGATTTACGTAATAAAATCACGCACCCTTTGGTACTACATACAACGTATTGCGAACGTTTTTTCGTCGCCCTGTAAAATTTCGGAAATGGCACTTACCCCCTATAGTTTTTCCGCCCTTCAATTATTATAGGGAAAATCAAGAAACCAAAAATAGGGACTCGAAAAATATATACTTTGATGGTCAGAATCCAAATTATGAACATAAAAATGGGCAATGGGCAACTGATCCTGCTACCACGAATTCTAGAAACCAAACGGGGGCTATCCCCAAGTACGCTAATGGGAACGTAGAAAATGGCGTGTATAGGCGTGATAACTTTAAACCAGAAACTGTAAGTCCGGAAATTGGACACTCTGGTAAAACTTACTCGTGCGAAAATGTAAATAAAAGTAGTCCGACTAACGGGAACCCGAGGACAAACACCATAAATAAAATGGTAAGATGTATTCGGGAAGAAGTCCAGAATTATGAAGCCGGAAATGGGCAAAATGAGTCGGGAAACGCTCAAGCCTCGGTTTGGTAAAATGCGTATAATTGAGGCAAATACGGGGCCCAAAAATATAACAAAACCTCTCCCACTTGACATACGCAGCGATCTTTTAGAAAATGTAGAAAAAGAAGTAGTGAAGGATTTAGATAAGTGTCCAGTATTGCAAATGAGCGTACAAAATGTAAACACTAGGACGTTAATTGACACGGGCAGCGAAGTCACGTGCATTTCAGAATCATTCTTTGAGAATAATAGAGAAAATTTCAAAAAATGTGAATAGTTACCAATAGTAGGCACATGTATTGTAGGGGCCACTGGGGAAACACCAGTAAGATTAAAAAATCAAGAATATGCGAATTTTAAAATGAGCTATCGGGAAGGAACATACGTTTTCTTAATAGTACCTAAACTAAATAAAGAATGTATAATAGGAGTTGACTTGTTGAAATTATTAAGAAGTAAAATAGACTTCGATGAGAATACGATAGAATTGAAAGATGAGAATAAAACAATTAAAATAAAATTATGTGAAGAAAACCCAAAAAGAATAAGATTAATGTTTGATCAAGAAGACTCTCAAAAAGAAAAATATTTAGAATGTTTAGAAAAATACTTTGCAGAGGAAAACCCCTATCCGAATGTTGTAAAAGAAATTAATAATACTGAAAATTGCGACAATGCTCAATTTAAATTCGATATAACTGAAAATGAAATCAAAGAAAAAATCGGCCAATGCACAGTACTGGACATAGATGAAAAGGAGAGGTTCTACAAGCTGATTCAGCGCTATAAAAATGTATTGTCAAAGAAACCAGGTCGAACTTTTGTATACAAAGGCGAATTAGAAATAAGCGATAAAAGATTATTCTTAATGAGAACGTATGCGGTACAAATGTATTTAAGAGGCTTTCTGTATTTATCTTCTCAAAAATTATTCCTCTGTGATGAAATAAAAGAAGGTGGAGCGTCGGTCGCCAGTACTTTTAGGCGCGAATCTACAGATGACGGCAGCGTTGAAATTGTCATTTTAAAGAAAAAGGACGAGGACAAAAACACCGTTCTTCAGCTCGAAGCAGTGAATATTGAAGCATTAATTCCATCTGTTATTCAAGATGAATCACAAATGCGTATGTCTAAAACGAATAAAAATAGAATAGATGGCTCTAGGAAGCATATTTCCAAAGATCTTAATGATAATACATCCACACTAGAAGGAAACTCGACTGCAGTTCTGGACACCATAGATGTCATCAACGAAATTGAAAAACTCTATTCGATGCAAGAATCGAATAGCAAATTAATAATATATATATAAAATTGGGAAATTCACCTTCTAAGCCTAGGAAGCCCGAAATTATAACCCATGAATTAAGTGAAGCTAAGTGCTATTGCATCATAGTATTATTATTATATTATTGCTACATCATGTTTTTAAGCGGAACGAATATTATCAATGGAAACAAAATCAGGCCATTTATGCATCCAAACACACATATACAAACAAAAAATGCGCATCTTATTCACCAATGGAATAATGAATCTTCACAGGGAGACATGGAAAATCATACGTGGAGCGAAAATCAAAGATTGATTTGGAAAAAGTGGCTGAAACTTCCCGCTAAGCCACCCTACGATCCACTAATCCAATTGAAAATGTGGGGAAAGCACCCAGGAAGACCACCGGACTTTCTTCACAACAAGGAACGGCCGGAGATATAAAAAAAAGATGAGTTCTGTCCGTACTATGGATATTTAACCAGGAAACATAATCATCGGGATTCGAATTTAAAAGGAAAACGAAAGACATTACCATACTCAAGATCTAATTAATTATTGTAAGAGAAGAAGATGGGAATAGTCTCAAATATAATATGGTACACTTTTAAACATGGTCATAAGTTAAGTATAGGTCAGAAAAATGTTCAAAAATGGAACTCTACGAGTGTCTTTACATATAGTTAGGAATAGGAATTTAAAGAAAAAGATTGATATTAAATGAGGTACAATGTAAAAACTAAAAATAGTTTAAATAAAATAACTCCACAGGTATTCAAAGGAAAACATGCGAATAGAAGTTAAGAAAAGAGAGATCAGTGGTTAATTAGATAAGAAATAGAAAATAGAAGCATATCCAAGAAATCAACTGAAGCGAAATTGAGTATAAAATAGAGAAAAGAGTAAAATTAGGTAATTAGTGAACAAGTACAAGACCAAAAATGAGCCAAAAAGTTCAAAATAGGGTCAAAAATAAGCGAGACCAAAAATAAATCGAAGTTTAGTTAGTTACAATTATAAGAAAATATGAAAGGCAAAATGAGCCAAACAGTTTATAATAGGAATCGAAATAAGCAAGACGAAAATAAGTCAAAATGAAGTTAGTTACGATTACAAAAATAAGCAAGGCAAAATGAGCGAAACAGTTTATAATAGGAATCGAAATCAGCAAGACGAAAATAAGTCAAAATTAAGTTAGTTACGAGACTTCCGTTTCCCGCGTGAAAGTGTGTGATAGCGGTGAAAGTTTGATGCTGAGTTTTTCGGATAATTGTGGGGAAATTTGAGGTGAGTGGATTGTGGATGAGTATAGAAGGGTTCGTTTGTGAGGGATAGATTGAGAGATTGACAAGGGGGTGAGGATATTTTTGGGGATAAAGACAGATTTGTGTGGAAGTTGAGGTTAGGTGGGTTTGAGGTTTGTGACAGGGTGGGAGGACCAGGTTGGTCGTAGCAGAGCAGGGTAGAGAAGGAGAAAGGCAAGGCAGGTAGACGCGACGATAGAAAGAGACAGAGAACGATAGAAGGCGGGAAAGTTTGAATTGGATTCATGGCTAGCGGAGCGAATGCCAGCAAGGAAAACAGGGATTTAG
>CAKNYM010050405.1:126570-137509 GCA_932195095.1 Andricus curvator
CTAAATCCCTGTTTTCCTTGCTGGCATTCGCTCCGCTAGCCATGAATTCAATTCAAACTCTTCCGCCTTCTATCGTTCTCTGTCTCTATCTATCGTCGCGTCTACCTGCCTTGCCTTTCTCTTTCTCTACCCTGCCCTGCTACGACCAACCTGGTCCTCCCACCCTGTCACAAACCTCAAACCCACATAACCTCAACTTCCACACAAATCTGTCTTTATCCCCAAAAATATCCTCACTCCCTTGTCAATCTTTTAATCTCTCAATCAATCCCTCACAAACGAACCCTTCTATACTCATCCACAATCCACTAACCTCAAATTTCACCACAATTATCCGAAAAACTCAGCATCACTCTTTGCATGTGTAATGACCTGACACCGTACTTTGAATATTTTTTCAATATTTAAAAAACGTAAAAATACATTTTCAAGGTATTTCCGGATGAACTATTCATTAAAGTAAAATGAAATACTATTTGAATTTGATTCCAATCTTCTATAAAATTTCATTAACCACGTTTTCTAGACATATTTTGTCACATTAATACATTAAATTTTTTTTCATATCAAAATTTTATTTTTGAAGTTCAAGAGTAAGAAAAATGTGACATTTATGTTCATGATGAAACTGAGAAAAATTCAAAATTTATAATTTAACATTTTATTTAATCAAGGGAGACGCATACAACAATGTTTCAATTTACATTTGACATGAGCACAAGTAACTTTATTGTTGAATAATAGTCAAAATGGTATTTTTACAATAAATGAAAAATAACCATTTTTCTATATTTTCACTGCATTATTTACATTTACATAATAATTTTGAAAAACAAAACTTAGCACAAACGGTTAATTTTTCCTAGTTCTATTTAAAATTTCGGCTTCTTTTTATACCTTAATCCTGTAATATGACAAATTTCACTTTACAACTTTGCATTTTAGAGGTTTTCCATATTTTACAAAATTTTACAAAACGGCCATACCACGCTGGAAACACCAGTTCCCGTTAGATCACTGAAGTTAAGCAGTGTTGGGCGCGGTTAGTACTTGGATGGGTGACCGTCTGATACTACTGCGTTGCTGTTGGCGGTGGTGGGTGTGGTGAGCCCACACTTGTAGTTATTTACTACAAGAAACTATCCACCTAGAAACACTACCCGAATCGGGTAGTGTCACGCTTACCCCTTGAGGCTCGCCGAAAGGGAAATGGCTTAATGGTATATCATATCTTAATACCTCATAGAAAGAAAAACGGAAAAATGTGGAATTTACACGGTATTTTAATCAGTGTTTACTCGAATAATTCTGTCAATTTGACTTTGGTCCTAGAATTTTTCTTCTAGTATAACTATTTAATTAAATTTTCAACACTTTCGCTAATCGTGAATAGCGACTGAAAAACCTTTTTGGTTCAAAGTTCAACTATTTATTAGAAAATGGAACTATTTTGTTAAAAAATATTCTTTTTGTTAAAAAATATTCTTTTTGGTAGAAAAGCAATCTTTTTGGTTGAAATTTCATTTCTTTGGTTGAAAATTAGTTTTTTTTTATCGAAAATTAATTTTTTTAAAGTAAGAATTGAACTATTCCATTTTTTGCCAATTTTTTTATAGGCATTTAATCTTTTTGGTTGAAAATTCATCTGTTCGTTTGTGACGAATCAAAACTGTTAAATAATTCACGTGTGCCGAATTGGGGCTTGTCTGGAGAACCAAACTGATAAACAAAATTTTATTTGGTTATTTAGTTATTTTTTGTTGTGGGTAAGTTGTTTTCGGTTCTGACTGCACCTTCCTGGCTGCTTTACTTCATTTCACTTCACGCTACCTTTTTTTTTCATCTTGGGTATAGGTTTATAAAAAAAAGACTTCTTATAGGTCCAACCCTACATATAGGATTTTATTTCCCTTAATATTGGATAATTAAATGCAAATAAGTATTTAGTTCTTATGGACTGCCGTTCTTTCGGGACGAGAACGGGCAAATGAATTTTACATGGATTTCGCGGAGATAGGAAATTAGAACACTGTTCGACATACCTTTGGCCACACGGTTTTCCGTCACCTTATCTTTAATTTCAAGTTTGCTCATCGCCGTGAAGCGTTTTCAACTTTGTACGTCAGTCGTTACAATAACGCGCCAAACCACTGATACCACCTTCCATTCCGTTATCCGCTTTACTCAATGTCATTAAATCAAGTAGAGACTAAGCTACTTTTTAAATTTGATTCAGAGATATTGAGTTTAATTTTATTACTTTGCCAACAAAAGATTTGATTTTTGGTTGTACGTCCGTCTTGTGATCGCGTCTTCCGTTGCCACGAGAAGGTCGTACGAATAGCAGATTAAGCCGACAAGGCTGAACCACGGACAAGCAGGAAGAAAAGGCATGTTAATTGCCTTTTCATAAAACTACCTGTCATAGCAAGGTAAAATGAAGAACTGCGATTATTTGGTGGCACTCATCGTGGCTAGTCGGTACGCATTGCACATAAAGTGGGATATTTTGGTTGAATAAGGGATTTTCATATGAGGTGGACGGCCAGACCATGGGAACATCAAAATTCGCTTTAAGAAATAATTTAAAAGTTTACAGAAGGAGGGGATAGTGCAATCGCACCGTACAGTTGCGTTAACTTGCTTACATGTATGTATACATGCATATATAGACACATGTACGTATTCGTTGCAGCATGCAAAGCCCATGGATGAGTCCCATCAATCTAAAGTGCATTCTTTTTATCTTTCTTTTCTTTCTGCTCTCTCTATTTGTTTCCTATCTCCTGTCTTACTTATTATTATAAACATTCGGGAGGAAAATGCCATCCTCTCGCCAGCCTATTGGAGATTATTATCAGGAAATAATCGTACTGTTTTCAGCAGACGATTTGTTTGTCCGGTTACGTGGCATAATTTGAAAAATAATTATTTTTTGAATAAGGCCACTTGTAACAACTCCACCCTGGAATTTTTACACATTTATCCTCGAAATTTAAGTGTGGCGAGAAGACGATATTTTCCTCTTATTATTACATATACTTATTTCATGCTAATTCAACAATGGTTGTTTCTGGAGTACGTCTCCTGCCAGTGCAGGCATAGAGTACAACTTCCTTACAGTTAAATTACAGTATCCGTTAGGTATGTTTTAAAGTTCCCTGAATATTGGATACATTTATTACATGCTTATTCAACCCTGGCTCTTCCTGGAGGATGTCTCCTGCCAGTGTCCTTTAAGTATGTTTTAGAGTTACATTATTAACTAAATACAATAATTTAGGCGTGCACTCTCACTCTCGCAATTCCCAGAGGGGATCACTTTTCCTTCACAGCACTGGCTCACTAGGATCAGATTGCCTCGGCAGTACCATTGGTGGAACAACTGGCACTTGATAGTCTGCTGGTTGGCGGGAGGTCTGAGCTCCAGCCTCGATATCATCCGGAGCAGCAGCGGTTCGTCTTCTTGTACATCGAGCACAGATGAGCGTCACTACAGTTTAGCCCAATAGCATTAGATGACTCCGTTTCAGATACATGACTACTACGGAGATTAAACTTCCAAGGCCTATGTATGTGCCTTGAGGAAGGGTTTGGTGGCGTTCCATGTGTTGTTCCTGGGCTTCAAGGTAATAAAGTTGTATTTCGATGTCCAATAACGATTGGTCAGCCATTAAACCTTCGTAAGTCTTCTTCAAGTTTCCTAGTGGTTTTATTGTGAGGTTCAAAAGATGTTCGCTGTTTGCAAGAATTGGAGGAATTTTTTTCTAATTGCAGATGTTTTGTTGATTTATAGAAAACTTCCTTCTCGTCCGTCTTTAACGTCAGGCCTGGTAGGATTAATTTTTCCATCTATATGCTGCAACCAGTCATTAGTTGGATCAATCCTGATCCTCATAAGCTTATGCCCTTAGGAACTGAATTTTGGCAAATTATCTCAGCCACGTTTCTTCCCATAGGGAGTAAATCTAACCTCCAAATGTTTTGATTGCTGACCAGTATGGTTCCAGTCGGAAAGATATTCGTAATCAAAAATCTTATCAATGTTGAGGACATCCAGTTACCTCGAAAACCATCTCTGGTCTGGTTACTTCCAGGACGGCGTGCAACTCTTTATTTTGGTTTCCCGGCATACTTCAGGTTTTGTCTTGGCTATCGATTTTTCTGGATTTTAGTTTTTAATTACCCGAAACTCAGTTTGTTAATTTTCCAGGTTGAGGCTTATTGCGATTTCTAGGGTTGACACTATTGGCACGACTAATATTCCCTCGGGCAGATCTTCCTTTGACACATTATGCAAACGAGACTCAAACTCGGCCACTTGTTGAGTTTGGTGCTTATTGGTCGCTCATGTGCTGGATGTAGGTTGGCAGAAATTTTCTTGGTAATGTTGAACATCGAGAAATGTTGTTATCCTCCAATCCGAGGTTTGACGGTGAACAAGGCCTATTTGCTCATTATAAGCACCAGTGCTGGAGCTGAACAGCTGGTTCTGGTAAGTGATCCCGTCTTGAGAATTGAAAGGTCACACAAGATATAATAAGGTCCACACCCACATATTCACAGCGTGCATCATTTTAGCGCTATCCTAAAAAATTGCAGAGATTGATATGCCGAAATTATTAAATAAAAGGAAGGGGGTCGCAGATGCATCATCTGGATGAAGGACTAATGTTTTTTTTCTTTAATTTTTAAAGAACTGAATAGTTCCGTGGGATTTGAAGGTTAATATAAGGTTACTATCTGACCCCACACGATACATTTTTACATGGTACCTGTCGTTCTGCGGAGTATACGGTACTTAGTGTAGATGGTCGATGGATAATCCAAACATCTAAATTCAGCAATGGAATATCAAGGGTTGTTTTTTTTACCATTGCTTGATAAACCTTGCGCTATTCTCTTCTTCAAAGGCTAAATTATTATTTTCTGTAACTCTGACTAGGGTATAGGTTAGGTTCAATAACGGAGCTCTTGAAATGAATAATTTTAATGATTTTAAAGGATCTGTCAATTAAGATTTCCAGTTCGGTGCTCAATTAAATAATTCAAGATTTTCCTGATTTTGAATGTAGAAAATTAAATTGGAAGAGATTCAATCAAAGGCACTAGAGCTGAATAACTTTTGACTGATTTCGAATATTTTAGTTTTATGATTTGTCTCTTATATCTTTCGAACTGTATATTGAATCAGTTATAATTCCTTTACGTTGGGCAGCCTTCGGCATAATTTTTATTTATTTTTTTTTCGCAATCTAATTACTTCAGACTAGAATAAACAGACTCGTATAGAAAGCATTCGGAACTGAATAATTTCGCTTAAAAAACTTTAAAATTGTCTTCAAACTTCGCAAAATAGTTACAATAGGAAACAATCACTCTATTTCTTGTAAACTAAATGTTTATGACCATTATTTAGTTAAACAATTTCAAATTATTATTTCATGATTTTTAATTTTCGTTAGTATCTTATTGTAGCATAAGCATCTTTATACTGCCAATTATGAATAAAAATATAAAATGTGAAGAAAAACAATAAATATATATTAGATGAAAATAGTACTTCTATTTTAGATTTTTTTGCGGAATATCTTCAAGTCCTATTTATTTATTTTCATAGTTTAAATCGAAATCTAGCATTCATTTTTGTATTATTTTGAGACAGGATAGAACTTTGTCGAAATTTTAAACAGTTAAATAATAGTTGAATTTATACTTAACTGACAAAATCCGTCCCTTCAGTTGGCGCGGCCTGGGTCGAAGCTGCCAAGGCTCATAATTTTACATTTTATAAACAAAATTAAGATTTTTGCTGGAAGCCAGTTCTGTCGAATCCCACCCGGTAAGGAATATTTTCTTTTAAATTAACTTAAGCGATAGAGAGTAGAGGCAAAGAGAGATTTCAGGAGGGGGGGGGGGCATTGGACAGATCCAAAAATAATTACAACCAAATCTACAAGAATTCCAGTGGTATATTATAGTTTATGGATAGTTGGGTTCCTTACATTTTGACAATCCTATAATTCTGACTCTTTAAATCCCTGTCGACAATTTCAGTAAATAATCCAATTGGATTCGGATATATGATTAACTTTAATTCCTTAAATTGCTGTCGACAATTTTAATATATAGTCCAACTGGATCCAAATACGATCACACATTCGTCAAATTCACAATATTCGCGGAGTATTCGAAGACCGACTTCTCGTCAGGACCACAATACAATTTCTACCCACTCGGTCGGGAGTCTGACAAAAAGTGAGTCTCTTCCGGCTTCCCTCGTGTTCGAGATTACGGCAAGGCTGCCGCGTAGACCTCCGATTGGGTCCCAAATCCCCGTGTCTCACGCTTGAGCCACGGGACAGTCAGAGACCCGACGTATCGACACAATTTAAATAACTTTTTTTTTAAATTCGTGAAAGGTTTCAAAGTAAGAATTTTCATCTTGACGTCGACGGGTACATTGGTTCTTAACGTCTTTAATTATTTATATGTTGGTTAAATTGTTTTCCTGTCACACTCTCCCCCACCGAACCGTAACGTCAAGGTGAGAATATGACAACTGTGGTTCTGCAATGGAATAAATGATTAATGATGATATTAAAGTAAAATATCGCTTAGTACCCAACTCATCCAATATGATTTATAAGTAGTTAAATGATCATGTCCCGTCAATCAATTTTAACGATATAAAATTGACATACATTTTTAAATAGTATACCTCTGGAATTTATTTAGCAATTATTTCGGTTCGGCAATCGTATTTATTAATCGAAACGGAATGCAGAACAGTAGGGGCTTTAGTCGAATTATGACACAAAACGGTCGATTTCACTAAATTTGGCAAAAGAACGACACCTCGACGAACTTAGTGTTATTAAAATAAAAGAAACAGAAAATCCGATCGTTTCGAAAAAGAAAACAAATGAACATAAACTTATAACATAACTGTCAAAACTAAAATTGAACTTCGACGAACTTTTGTTAATAAAATAAAATAAAATGAGGAATCGGACAATTTCGGAGAGAAAAAAAAATTAAATGTAACCCGACAATATGATTATTGTCGAAACTAAAATTAAACTTCGACGAGCTGTTGACGATCAATTCGTGGACCTCTTCTCGTACTTAGCAGGGACGATGACCCTCACCTCCTCTCCGTCGTCCAGCTCTGGCCTCTCCCGCATGATTTCGTCGAGACTTTTTTCGATGAACCGTGATGTTAGGGCCTTGACAGCCAGTTCTCTTTTTTCTTCCGAGAGTTGGATCGCACTCGGAGACTCAGGGTTGGTTGGAACTACCCCCTTCCCCAGGGCATTTCCCCTGATGAGGAATCGCCTTAACCTATTGGGGTAGTCCTCAGTGTCAGCGAACTTGGCCTTAACTCGTCTTTTGAGTTCTTGCTCCCCCTCACCAACCAAATATTGATGTTTAGTGGGAATTAACCAGGTTGGCCAGGTTGCGTAGTTCAACCTGAGTCAGTCGAGCAGGCCTTGGTGTCGAATGTTGTAGTCCGGACATTCCGGAAAATAAAGGATCAGATCCCTTGAGCAGCCCGGGCATTTTCCTAGGGCCTACTCATGTTCGATTCCATGTGGGTAAATGCAGTCGGCAGTGTCGAATCCGTCTGCTCCGCAAATTCGGCAGAATCCAGGTCGATATGGTATTCCTTAAAGTGATGTTCCCTAGACTTGCAATTGACGCAGCCAGCGACATGTTGTTGGCCTCCATTTTGGTGACCAAGATTTTGACCCTCTTCATGATCAGGTATTTTAATAGGGCCTGACTGATGATTTTGCAGTCGACCATATAGAGGGGCTGTTGCTGTCCCGTTGGGTTCACTAGATGTGGGACGCCCAGTTCCTGTAGAACATCCTCAAACCTGGAGATGTGGTCGTATAGCAGTGGGATGACGGTAACGGAGGGCGCGACTAGTGCCGTGGGAAGGTCGGTCGTGCCACACACATTGCCAGAATCGGTCTTCTTGGTCGAGTTACCGGTTGCGGTAACCGGTTTCGTCGAAGATTCACCGCCTGGAGTTGGGCAGGGGAAACCCTTGTTGGCTTCGTCAATTTCAACTCCGGCGGGGGCAAGTTTCTGATCTCGTCGAGTAGTCTCTGGGCTTCTCTGCTTACCGACCGGGTCAAACTCGTTATCCAAGAGCTTTTTTGCGTTTCAAAGGGCCTCCTCCAGTGGCGTTGCTGGCTGGTTTGTCGTATCCCGTCGTTCGGAGAAGTCGAAGTTGACATCGACGTGGAATTTTTAAATCGGAAATGCTGTATTTGACCACTATTTTACCAGCTTTGTCTGTCAATTCTACCGTAACCGGTCCACACACTCTGTCAACAAAAGCTGGACCTACAAATTTATGTGCCAACTTCGAGGAATATGCCTCTGCCTTATTACTTAAATTTTTACTAGGGTAATAGACTTCAGTTCCCCCCTTGATCTCTACGGATTCGACTCTATCTGAATTCACCCTGGCCAAACGATTGTCAAAGTTTTTCATAATCAGGTTATCTATTTTGTGACGGAATTCGTCAATTTTACTCCTTCGCGCTGTCCATTCGTACACAACTATCGCTTCGCGCCCGTTGTTCAAAAAGAAAGGCGATATTCTTCTGCCTGAATGCCGAAGAGTTTTATAAGCTAACTGAATTTTTGACAAATTTACATCCTATTCCCTATGGTTCTCGTTTAAGAATGCAGAAAGCATTGCCTTTATGGTTCGATTAACGCGTCAGACCGGATTTCTTTGGGGATGGCTTAAAGGGGTGATATGTTAAAGTGATATATTATTAAAGTGATATGCTAAACACCTGTCGCTAGCAAAAGGGCTCTGACATCTCTATTTATGTGCTCCGTACCGTTATCCGTAACAATTGAACAATGCCGAATTCTTTGACGAGGTACCCGAGAAATTTGACTTCTTTAGGGGCAAAGCTACTCTTCTCGCGGTTCAAGATCGATTTAGCTTCTCTAAATACCTCAAACACCAATGACAAAATGGCAATGTATTTATATAGATCCTGACCAACAATGATCAAGTCATCCAGGTACGTAAAAACCTGATCACACCATTTGTTTGGTAATTTCCTCTCGGAAATCAATTCCTGACATCTTCTTTTTAGAAGATCCATCAATTGCTGAAATGTCGAAGGTGCTCCGGCTAGGCCGTAAGGCATCCTATTCCATTCCAGCAATCCGCTTCCGTCTACCAGAAACGCCGTATAATTTCGACTCTTTTCATCCATAGGGATTTGGTGGAAAGCTTCACTCATATCAAGAGTCGAGATTATCTTGGCCTGTTGGAGTTGAGATAAGATAGACCTTATATTGTGTAGAAGATATGCTGGCTTGATTGTTTTTTGGTTAAGGGATCGGTAGTTTATGCAAAACCTGAGTCCATAATTTGCTTTAGGAGCAAACACTGGCGGACATGCCCATTCGCTATAACTCCATGACACATAACCCTTTTCCAGCAGACAATCGACCTCTTCACTGAAAAATTTGCGTATTATCTCGCTTTGACGATACGGCTTTTGACTATGAGGCGTTGTATCACTCAAATCAATCACATGTTTGATTAAATGAGTCTAGTCAGTAGACTCTTTGTCAAATTTATCGAATTCAGAGTCTAAAAATGTTCTCAGACGCTCAGTTTCGTCATTTGAGAGCGTCTGGAGTTCATTTAACGCCGTGGAACTATGTAACAGCGGGTAATGGTGCTTGCTTCCACTTAAAGTCCAAGTTTGCGAGAATGGATATACCACAACCTTAAGGCTCATGTAGGGGGTAATCTAACCTACAAAACTCACCTCAAAAAATTGATTTCGAATGCTGGCGCACCGAAAGGATGTCAGGGGGCAATTTTTTTCCTCACAGGAAGCACATATCCCTATTTGAGGGGGAAAGTCCCTCCGAAACGTCAACACTCGCGATAAATATTAAAAAATTAACAAAATAACACAGTTTTCAAACGCCGAAAAAAAGTAAACAGAAACAATACAATCAGCGCCGCGTGGTATCTCGATCGATCACTAAATCTATTTAAAGACTGTCAATATTTTTTTATGGTGGCCATTGAGCACCATGAAAACGATTGGAAATTTGTCGTCTTTCACATTATTCTTGAGAACCAGTTTTCGAGCCAAGTTTTTTATTATTTATTCCAAAGACATTCTGACTCTTATGGCTTCTTTCTAAACCTGAATTCGAGTTGGAATCCAAAGGCTCAAGTCGATCAGACTTCATACTGGCCGTTGAGCACTATGAAAACGATTTGAAACTGGTCTTTTTTCACATTATTCTTGAGAATCAGTTTTCGACCCAAGTTCTCTATTCTTTATTCCAAAGACATTCTGACTCTTATGGATTCTTTCAAAACCTGAATTTGAGTTGGAAAAAAAACTTTTTTTTTTACGACTGTGAAGTCTGATCGACTTGCGCCTTTGGATTCCAACTCGAATTCAGGTTTAGAAAGAAACCATAAGAGTCAGAATGTCTTTGGAATAAAGAATAAAGAACTTGGTTCGAAAACTGGTTCTCCAGAATAATGGGGGAAAAAAAAGTTAAAAATCGTTTTCAAGGTGCTCAACGGCCACTGTGAAGTCTAATCGACTTGAGCCTTTGGATTCCAACTCGAATTCAAGTTTAGAAAGAAGCCATAAGATTCAGAATGTTTTTGGAATAAATAATAAAAAACTTGGCTCGAAAACTGGTTCTCACGAATAATGTGAAAAAGACCAGTTTCAAATCGTTTTCATAGTGCTCAACGGCCAGTAATGAAGTCTCATCAACTTAAGCCTTTGGATTCCAACTCGAATTCAGGTTTAGAAAGAAGCCATAAGAGTCAGAATGTCTTTGGAATAAAGAATAAAGAAATTGGCTCAAAAACTGGTTCTCCAGAATAATGGGGAAAACAAAAAGTTTCAAATCG